>RJWH01000422.1:533802-718158 GCA_004363575.1 Solenodon paradoxus
GACAAAAACATGGGTACTTTGTACTAAGACATCGTTTTTAAAGATGTCTTTGGGACTTCACCCCAATAAAAAGGGAAGCAAAAGAAAAATTAACAAATGGGACTTGATCAAACTATGAAGTTTTTGCACAGCAAAAAAAATATCAACAGATCGAAACAAAAGCGTACTGAATGGGAGAGGTTACTTGTACATCACATATCCAAGAAAATTTTAATAGGTAAGGCGCATAAACAACTCACACAACTCTGTAGCAACAAAAGGTAACCCAGTCATAAAACAAGCAGTAGATCTGAATAGACATTTCTCCAAAGAAGGTAAACAGATGGACAGCAGGCACATGAAGAAATGCTCATCATCACTTATAGGGAAACATGTTTTTTTGTTACACCTGTGAGAATGACAACATTTAAAAAAAAAAAAAAAAAGCAGTAACAATTACTGGGAACATTGTGAAAAATAAGAGTCCAACCCTTATACATTGTTAGTGCAAATGTATTTTGGTGCAACCATTTTGGAAAACAGTATGGAGATTCCTCAAAAAATGAAAAAAAGAATTGCCATATGATCCAACAATCTTACTTCTGGGGTCTATCTGAAGAATATGAAGTCATTAATTTGAAGAGATAATATACCCCTTTGTTAAACACTATTTACAATACCCACTGGTGGATGATTGGCTGAGGGAGATGCAATCTCTCTCTCTCTCTCTCTCTCTCTCTCTCTCTCTCTCTCTCTCTCTCTCTCTCTCTCTCTCTCTCTCTCTCTCTCTCTCTCTCTCTCTCTCTCTCTCTCTCTCTCTCCCTCTCTCTCTCTCTCTCCCTCCCTCTCTCTCTCCCTCCCTCTCTCTCTCTGTCTCTCTCTCTCTCTGTCTCTCTCTCTCTGTGTTTCTCTCTCTCTCTGTATATACATATATATACATACATATATACACACATATACATATACATATATACGCACAATGGAATATTACTTGGCCATAAAATATATGAATTTTTCCATTTACTGAAGGAAATTGTAAATTAAGTCAGAAGAAGGTCAAATAACAGTACTACACCTATTTCTGGAATAGAAGTAAACAAAGCAAATGAATGGATGAAACAAAAACTAGTAACTTGACAACAGAACTCTGATTACTAGAGGGGATGAGGGTAGGAGTAGGAATGAAGGGACATCCAGGAAATGGAGACTTTCTGTACCTCCCACCCTTTTCTTGTTTAATAAAACTTAAAAAAAAAAAAAAAAAAAAGGATGCAAAAACTGCCAGTGAATTCAATTACAAGCAAACTGAAATTTAAAGAGTGTTAGATTAGTTATAAAGTTCACTATCATCTATTTAATATTATAATAACATGTAGAGATATATACTAGTGTTACTTGAGCCTATTCTGCCACATTAAGGTTTATTTTAAAAAATGTATGATTTAAATTATTTATTGAATTCTGTAAATTGGTAATTTGAAAAAAATATTTTTTACTATTTTTAAATTTTATTTTTGCTATATTTTTACATCTATTAGCATCTTTTGGAAGAGCATTTCTTTTTACCTGTTTAAAAAACCAACAGTTGCTAGCACATTTGAAAATGACAGTTTGGCGCACCCTGGTGGAGTAGTGGTTAAGTCTTCCTCTGAAGGAGTTACAGTCCACATGCATCCCAAGGACCTGAGTTCCTGTCCTGGGTCCGGGGGAACAACCAATGTGAACAACTAAATAGGAATTAAAAAGTAAATGCTTCTTCCTTCTTTATCTGCCTACCTGCCTACTTGCCTTCATCCTGCCTGCAACTTTCCTTTAAAAAAATTTTTTTTAATGTGATAACGTAAGATACACTGAATATTATCCTTTTAAATTCATCAAATTATTATTGTATGTATATACCTTTAGATAGGAATATAATATGAAAATTATTTCCAGTTCTTGCATATTTCTGAATGAAAATCATTAACAGTTAATGATTATTTTGCATCATTTGGACACAAGGACTTAACAAGGCCTTATGTTAGTAATATAAAAATAGAAGAATTATGTGTGTATGTGTCTTCTTGAACCATTTGGACAAATCTTACAACAAACTGAATAAACACATTTCATATCAAAGTACTTCTATATGTTACTAATAATACTAAAATCAGGAGTTCTTTTGATCCTAGAGCTCTACAACTAAAAAATTCCAGATTCGGCTCCCAAATTTTTTCATCAGTAATTCCAAGAATAATATGAGTTAATAGATCACCAACAGTGATTACTATGGTGGAAGTATTATTAAATTGGGCTTATTTTAGAATTTGATAAAATTTAAATATCCTGATAATAGCTTATCTATGTTAAGTGGCAGCCATCAATAAAATTACATCATTTTCTTTGCCCATTTTGGCTATGATAACCTATATTAGTTTGGAAAAACTACAGTGCATCATCACTGAATATTTAGGCAAGCTTAATTATTTCATTCACAAAATACAATGATTGTGTTTGATACTTACCTGCTAATGCTGTGATTTGTCGTGACCTTCTTTAAATGCTATCTTAAATCCTTTTTGCTTATGTATAACAATTTTGGAAGTAAATTATGAATAATAGTAATACAGATGTGAGTCATCTGCCATGTTTTAGATTCTCTGCTGCTCTAGGATCGAATTTGCTGCATTTCCGTTATTCTCTTGGCTCATATTGAGCTATGGACAACTTGGCTCACTTTCCCATGAACTGCTCACATACCAGGCCTACTTTATCCAATACTTGATTCTGTGCTGATAGTTCAGATAGGGGAAAAAGGTATTAATTTAAGGGAGGAAGAATGATAAACTAACTTCTCTTCCTGCTTTTAGTTACTTGCTGGTGGAATGTTTAAATAGAGATGTTGTAAAAACAGACACAGATCTGGACAGAGGATTAAAAAGTCAAGTATATAGAGAAATTTGTGATTTTAGGTAGTAATTAAAACTTTTACAGTGTTTTATATAAAGAGGAAGCAGCTGTGGGCAATGCTGTTGCTTTTCATACAAACACAAGCAGAAGATCTTCACAATAGTATCATTAGCCCTTTCATTACTGTACTTTTTAACCTCACTGGTATCTCAAAATCTTTAAAGGGCAGTTTAGAGATTAGTGAAATCATTTTACATATGTGTTTTTTGAATTACTATTCCTAAGATTCATTAATTTATTAATTTCTGAGGGTCACAATATTAAAAAAGTAGTGGTATTGATTTTGTATTTAGTAGGCATCATTTAGCTGTTTACAAAATGTCTTACTTATTAAAATTAATTAAAGCATATATTCTACTTGAGTAGTTAATAGAACTTGAACCATTTCTATTTTAATAGATTAATTAATAGATACTGGGAGATGATGTAACAAATATCATCAAATTAAACATCTAATTTCTTTCATTTATGATAATGCAAGAAATTGATTGCATGTAACTTCCAGTGGAGGAAACCGAGTTGGCTGTGACCCGTGTGTGTGGGTGGCAGGTTGCCTTTTCACTTATAATTTTTTGTACTATTCACATTTTGAACCATGGAATGATTTTATTTTTGAAATAGGTAAAAAGAAGTTAAAAATTTGAAAACTATTTCACTTACTTTAAGCATGAAGTATAGGTATAAAGTATTGAAACTAATATATATATATTTTTTTAACCCAGGCTTCTGGTGCAGAGCCTCTAGAACCATTGTTTCTTCAAGTGCATGTATAAAAGTTTGGGAAACATATAACAAAGCAAGATAGAAATGTTAGTACATAATATGTAGTCTTTATATTGTAAACACAATTATTATAATGGAATTTGTTCTTAATTTAAAATTCAAGAATTTTCATGTTTTGATAGATTATACTTACTTTAGGCAAGGTTTAAGGGCATGAGACTCATATCTATATTTCTTTTTCTAATGTTTCCCCTCCTCCCCATCTAGTATATATATGTTGGTATTTTTAATATATTTTATATTTATATAGTTCCTGTTTCTTATGGTCAGTTTGCTGGAGAGAAAGTTAATTTCTGAAATTTTCGGTTTATTTGTAGACTGGTCAAAGAAAAAGTGATGTATGAAAAAGAAGCAAAGCAACAAGAAGAAAAGATTGAAAAAATGAAAGCTGAAGATGGTGAAAATTATGCCATTAAAAAGCAGGTAAAATTATATCTTAATAAGCTAACATTTAAAGAATACTATATTAATGTATTAATAGCACTCTGAGATGGTCCTATTATTTACTTCTTTACTGTTAAAACCTTCATTTAAAGATAAGAAAGCTAAAACACAAGTTAAATAACTTATCTAAGAGCACACATGGACATAAGTAGGATTTTTCCTCAGGTGTTCTGGCTATAGAATCTGTACTCGTAGCCATTATATTACTTAATTTTTAAATATTAAGTATAAAAATAGCCTAATTTTATAGTAAATATATCAATTAATGTAAATACACAAATATTTTCCCCAAATTGATATGGACTGCCAAAATATATATTATATATACAATACTTCATAATTCAGTCTCCTTAGCATTGCATGCAAAGCTCTTCTTGATTTTGGCTTCTGCTTATCTCTCCAGTGTCCTCTCCTGACAGTCCTAGCTGGACTTCTTGGATTCCTGCCCTTTTGTTCCCTGAACATGTCTTTTCTCCTTGTCTCTGAGACTTTGCACATGTCTAGGGTTCCGTTCCTTCTCCTCCTACAGTATCCTCTTTGTACTTATTTCTGTTCATCCTTTAAGCCTCCCTTACATTCTACTTCCCTTACGTTCACTGAGTTATGTGTCCCTTCTTTGTGCTCTCATAACACCTTATTTGTTTCCAAATAAAGTCTTGATCAACACTAGTTTCATAATTTCTTGAAAAAATAGAGGCTATCAGGCTTCCATGTATTTCCACCATACTACCTTACTGTTAAAAAAGATTATTTTCCCTAGCCCTTTGTATTACAAACATTAATAACATTTTTTTTTGTCCTCATCTTATATTTGACAGCACTTTGGCATAAATAACCACTCAGTCCTTGAAGCATCTTTGATAGACCCTCCTCATGGTTTTCCTAGTTTCAATTGCCATTATTCCTCAGTCTCTTTGGTGGAAACTTTCTTTTACCACCACCCCTCTCACACTATAGATAGGAAGATACAAGTAGATATAGATAGATTGAGATTTTAATTTTTTTAGTGGAAAGATCCAGACAGAAATGAAAGTAAATAGGCAGGCAGGCAGAAACATTCATTTATTTTATTTAGTTATTCATCTTGGCTGTTTCCCCCCAATCCTGTTTTGTGAAACTGGGTCCTTAGGATGTAAATGGACAACACCAGCTGGAGGCCATGAACTTACCCACTAAGCTTCCAAGGCACACCTACATATATTTTTAGAACTCTTTTTAATTCTTCTCTGGATAATCTCATACTGCTCTATAATTTACAGACCATTTTTATGTCCAGTTATTTACTGAACAGATACATATTAAAAATCTGCTACTTACCGAATACTATTCCAAGCATGTTAGACACAGCATCAACAACAACAAAAAACAACAAAGACCCAGAGTCCCTGCTTGTTTCACACTCATTCTGGTGTTAGAAACCAAATTTATATCTCTGGCCCTGATGATTCTGGAGATATATTTAATGAATCACCTATTTGATATTTTATCCTAAGTATCCCAAAATTAAACCTTGGTTTTCTCTCAATGCAATCCACCCCTAAAAAATGAAAAACTATTTCTTAATGGTATCCAGATACCCAAGCCAAAAACTGATGTTTCACTCTTCCTAAAAACCGCATCTAAAGTTGCCAAGTCCTGTTTCTTGTTCCCTCCATTTCTTTCTCTAATGCCACTATCCTAGTCTAGTCCTCTCATTTCTTACCTATAGTATTGTAAAGCCTCCTAATTGGTATACCTCTCTGTATTTAGATACCCTTTATTCATTTCCCACCATGCAGCTAGGTTGATCTCTTTAATGTGTTCATAGTATCACTGGTTCTTTTTCTTAAAATTCAGTGTCAAATGCACTTAGAATAAAATCCCAGATGACACTAGGAAAAGAAATAGTACAAAAAAGCTTATACAGATTATATCTCAAGACATATTTTATGACCTCATAGTGGTTTTCATCATGGTAAATTATGTTACAAATGACAATAATGCATACTGACCTCAGAATTCAGTAAAATTAGGCACTTAAGATAGATTTTTCTGTAAGTAGTTGCTCTCTACATGCAAAAGGAATGCAGTTGCATCTGAAACATACTCTTCCCAACTGTCTGGGGAGAGAAACTTCTTATTTTCTTGAACTTCTAGTTGAACATGTCTTCCTATACATGGTGTAGCGAAGTATATTTGTGTGTCAGATATTCATAAATTGGGAGATTTATAAAAAGACCTGTAAGATATAACTTGTAGTTATGTCCTTATCTGTTGACATTTATGAACTGAATTTTCTTTTTAAGGATTTACATATGGAATGTAACTTTTTTTATTCTTAAAATTATGATGGTTAAATACCTTTATAATATATACTTCCATAAATATTTGTATAGCCTCTATCACTTTAATATCCTCTCTTATTTTCCCACCTCTAGTGAGAATCATGACATATATTATCCTACAACTTTATTTCATCCAGGTTCTTTTTGAACTCTTATTAGGCTTATTTTCCCTGTTCTTAGTTTTTTTTCTTTGCTCTGCTTTCTTCATCACCAAAAATGTGTGTAAACATAACCCAGTACCTGGAATAGGAGTTGTAACTTACATGGAGTAGGGAATAAATCCATTCCTCTTCTAATTAAAATTCTACAAATGTCAAATTATCACAGAATCTTTATTTCATTTGTATTTGTATTTTGATCCTCATTCAATAAAATACTGCTGTAGGGGTAAGAACGCTATTCAATCCTGTGTTCTAGATTTTTATTTTAAAATATTAGCTGCTTGCTAGTTATATTATTCATAGATGTAAAAGGAACAATTTTTTGTTCAAAATCCTTCCTGCACTCAGCCGTGTAAAAATCCTCTTTTGTTATAGCGATCATGATTTACAGCATGATTTCACTGATTCATAGACAACCTAGTACTTACATTAAAAAACATCATCCCATATTTAATTACAGAGCAATATATTTTGCTGTTTGCTGCCTTTGTCAATCTGCAGTATATACAGTTGTCGATTATAATTTTGTTGCAGAGTCACATGAAACCTTGTCTTTAGCCCAACCTACATACTTTTCTCAATTTCCTTTTCCTAGTTTAGCTATCTGTGACCATTCAAAATTTTACTATGTACAATGGGAGTTGCGTTGGCAGAAGCACTGCTCTTTCCTGATTGCCTAGGACTTAAGGTTGGTAATAGTTTCTTGACATTTGCTGTGCTCCTCATAGAAAATATCAAGGAAGCCAGGTGCTGCATTGCATGGGTTCTCTACTCCTCTCTCTGTATTTCCTTTGCTTCTGAACTAAATCCCTTCTTCAGCCACTTCTCACTACCTTAACTATTCTGTCACCCAGATGTATTTGCTCTGATTTTCCTGGATCTTCTCAGCTATCCTATTTTATACACACAGTTGTAGTGCTTTCAGTTCCAAACCAAACTTCATACCTGAAATTGGTTGTCAAAAACTGGGAGTCTCCCTTGGTCTGGGACTAATTTTGGTTCTTTTAAAATAAATAACTAAGCAGGAGCTTCAGGACCCTAAGGGGTCAAAACATCAGTTAAAAGTTATTGACTGTTATTTGTTTCTTTGACTTAAATAGTATAACAATATTCAAATATTGTCTAAATTGATTGTAGCCTTCTGTTTATGATAGCCCTCACCTCCATTCTCTGTATCCTCCAATTAGGAATGGATACAGAGGATTTTGCCCTCAATGGTAAAAGTATTCTGATCTTTTTAAATATTTTAATCTGTTCTAGATCAAATTGCCATTAATGAGTATCAGATATATCTCTGTTATTTCACTTAAGTCATGACTTGTCTTTTATTTTCCAGAAGTAGTATTTAAAAATAAACTGAAAAAAATTAGCAGAAATGTCTCACAAAACTTTGTAATTATTAAGATTGCAGTATTATCAAATTTATTTTTTTGAGAAAGATTTTTATGATCTTTCAAAATCTTGCAACATCCATTAATATTCAAAATTTGAAGTCTTTTTCCTAAAAAGGCAGAAGTTTTGTTTATTAAATATATGGAAAATAATTGAATACTGACCAGGGTTCTCTTACAAGACTAACTGTACAAGGAACACCAGTGTTTTTCACCCAATAATAAAAATATTGCTTAAAATAGCTTTCAGTGGTACAAGAAAATATTGTCCTTTGGTACATATCCTCAGGTTTATGGATAGTGTTTTATTTGTATGCTTGCTTTTTTGGTTTTTGTTACAGGTTCATAGGATGTTACAAGAAGTATTCAGTGGTCTCATCTACTGTTTACCATTCCTCCCTTAATACTGGTTTTTACAATGAAACTGAACCTTATTCATATTTTTATTATACATGTACTCATTTGTGTTTGTTTGAGGAGTCTGTACCATTCTGTTACACAGGTAACATTGTATAGCTACCATGCAATTTAGGGAACAATTCCACTGTGAGACTACTTCATGCTACTGCTTTATAGCCCTCTCTTCTCTACCTCCAAAGTCCTAAATAATTAGAACTTTTTAAAGAATGTTGTACATGGAATAGAATCATACAATATGTAATCTTTTAAAATTGTTTTTTTTCCTTAGCATAATTTCTTTGAGGTCCATTTAAGTCATTTAATGTATCAGTAATTTATTCCTTCATATGGCTGAGTAGTATTCCATGGTATGGATGTACCACATTTTAACCATTGAAGACATGTGGATTGTTTACAGGTTTGACTCTTATGAAAAAAGTTGCTGTAAACATTCATGTACAATTTTTCCATGAACGTAACTTCATTTCTCTGGGATACATGCTTAAGCAGTTGTTAGATCATATTAGTGCATTTTTTGTGTTTGTTTTTGTTTTGCTTTTTTTGGCCAGCAGCATATGGCAAGTTTATTAAAAGCAGCACAGAGAGACCAAACTCTCTGGGGGTTGGAAGGTTACTGAAGAAAGAAGAAGTCTAGGCAATATGGAATAGTATATATGCAGGGTGGGGATGGATGGAATTTCTCACTTGGTGGGTGTCACCAGGGGGTGTGGCTTAGAACCTGGTTACTAGGAAGGATCCTTTCTGAGAACTCATCCCCACTATGCCTGGGTGTTACTGCCTTATTTTTAGCACCTAGGCTTGGCCAGTTAATAAATTTCCTCTAATACATCTACAAACCTGCTTTATCGTTTTTGTGTTTTTTGTCTGAAAAGAAACTATCAAACTCTTTATCAGAGTGACTGAACTATATTACATACTACATTCCCACTAGTTTCTTTTTTTATGCTGTCTTTATCTTTGGTTTAGATACCAGATTAATAATGTTCTCATAAAATGAGTTGGGAAATGTTCTCTTCTGTTTTCTTGAAAGGTTTGTGTAAAATTGGTGTTGATTCATCTTTAAATATTTGCATTGTCAAGTGGAACCATCTGGGCCTACAAAGTTCTTTCTCAGGAACATTTAAATCACAGATTCAATTTCTTTAGTGATCATAGAACTATTCAGGTTATTGGTTGAGTTTCGATGGTTTATAGATTTTGAGGAGTCAATCCTTTCCTTTAATGCTGTAGAATTTGTCAGCATTGTGAGCAATACATTGTTCATAGAATTTCTTTTTTCTCCTTTAAAAAAATAGTCTTATTGAAGGAACATTGCCCAGTAACATGGATTTAAGGTGTGTATCATCAGGGAGTGTGGGCAGGCACATGGGTAAAGGAGATCAATTGCATAATGAGGGAAGTACAGAAATGGTGGTGAACTTTATTTATATATATGTGTATATATATAAATGTGGATTTACTATGATGCCCACCTTAAAATAATTTTATGATGCACTATTCCTTCAATAAAATTAATGTAAATTTAAAAAAAATCTGTATAATACATTAAGTACACCACCAATAGTTCAATTCTATTTGTTATCATATAGCTGACTCCTTTTACCTTTCATCCTTCCCTTCTGGTAACCTCTAAAGTGAATCTGTAGACTAGAAGAATATTTTATTTGATTTGGTTCATTTATTTGGTTTCTCTATATATCACACATTAGTGAAATTGCATGATATTTGATTTTCCCCTGATGTAATTCATTAAGCATAATTCCCGTTAGGTTCATCCATGTTGCTGCAAATGACAGTATTTTATCTTCTGTGATATTTGAGTAGTATTTAATTATGTTTATATACATATCTACTTTATTTACTCATTTGATGAAGAGCAGTTAGGTTCATTTTGGCTATTGTAAATAATGCTGCAGTAAACACAGAGGTGTAAATCTGCAAATTTGTGTTTTTGTGTTTTGGGGGTAATATACAGAAATAGAATACTAGGATTTTTTTTGAAATTGGTATTATCAATTAAAAAAAAAATCCCTACCACTTTCCATAATGGTTGCACCAACTTATACACTCACCAACAGTGAGTTCCTTTTTCCACACCTTTCTTAACACTTGTTTCCACTTTGGGGGGGGCACTAGCTATTTTCACAGGTGTAAGGTGCTATCTTGTTATGATTTGCTTTTCTCTAGAAACAAGATATGGCACATATTTTCATGTGCCTGTTGACCATCTCTGTGTTTTTTGGAGATGTGTCTAATCACATCTTCAGCCCATTTTTTAATTGGATTTTTTTGTTGTTAATTTTAATGAGTTCTTTTTGTATTTTGGAAATTAAGCACTTGTCAGAAGTATAAAATGGAAATATATTTTCTCATTTAGTATGATGTTTTTTGTTTTGTTGATATTTTCTTTCACTGTGTTGAGGTGGTTTTTGTTTTGTTTTTTTAAGCAAGGAAAAGAGAAACATTTAAGAAAGGAAGAGTATTTAGTTGTTCCTTTGTTTATTTTTTTTTGGTTTTTCACCCTGGCCCCATGTCTTGAACCTGGATGCTTGGTTGTATGTTGTTCTCACACTGAAGTCTCAGCTATCAGCTGAGCCACCAGGGCATAACCAAGATGATGACTAGATCTCTATTGCTTTGTAGTATAAGTTGAAGTCAGGGAGCATAATACCCCATTTTGTGCTTTTTTCTCAGGATTGTTTTTGCTATTCAGTGTCTTTTATAGTTTCAAATAAATTTAATGACTTGTTCTATTTCTGTGAAGAATATCTTTGAAATTTTGATGAGGATTATATTGAGTCTGTATATTACTTTGGTTAAATGACCATTTTAACAAGATTAATTCTTCTAATCCATGAACACAGAATAAGTTTCCATTTCTTTGTCTTCTATTTCTTTTACACTGTATTCAAGTTTTCAGAATACAGATTTTTCACTTATTTGATTAAATTTGTCTTCCATGGTATTTCATTCTCTTTGATGCAATTGTAAATAGAATTTTCCTTTCTGTAGATCAGTATTTGTATATAGAAGTATAACAGATTTTTTATATTAATTTTGTAGCCTACCACTTTACTATATTTGTTTACTATTTCTAATGGCTTTTTACTGGAGTCTTTGAGATTCTCTGTATATATTATCATATCTGCAAATAATAATAATTTCACTTCTTCCTGACTAATTTGGATACCTTTTATTATCCTGTCTAATTGCTCTGATTAGGACTTTCAACACATTATTGAATAATAGTGGTGTGAATGGACATCCTTTCCTTGTTACTGGTCTTGGAGAAAAAGTTTTCCATTTTTCCCCATTGAGTATGATGTTGGCTGTGGGTTTTTCATATAGAGACTGTTTTGTTGAGGCACATTTTGTCTATATTCATTTTTTTAATGTAAGAAGGTGTTGAATCTTTTTTTCTTATTTAATTTTCTTTAAAAAAAAAAATGTACAGACAGGAATTCAGGCAATCAGGCAAGCAGGCAGAAGAGAGAGGAGAAAGAAGCATTTTATTTATTCTAGTTAATTGTTCATCTTGGTTTTTCTCCCCGGCCATGGGATGTACACCCAGGACCTTGGGATATACGTAGACTGTACCCAACCACTACTTTACCAGGAAGGCCAGGTATTGAATCTTGTCAAATACCATCTCTGCTTCTGTTGAGACGATCATGTGATTTCTGGGTTTTTTTTGTTCTTATGGTGTATCACATTTATTAATTTATATGTATTGAACCATCCCTGCATCCCTGATTAAATCACACTTGATCATTGTATATAATTCTTGTAATGAGTGTTGAATTTGGTTTGTTAGTATTTTGTTGATGATTTTTGCATTAATATTTGTCAGATATAGGTCTATAATTTTCTCTTTAGGTGATATCCTTGTCTGGTTTTATAGTCTGGTTTTGGAATCGAGGTATTATTGGGCTAATAAAATGTGTTTGGAGTATTCCTCTGTTTTTTGGAAAAGTTTGGGAATGATTGGTATTCTTTGAAAGTGATGAAATTTCCTAGTGAGACTATCTGCTGTTGGGCTTTTGTTTTGGGGAAGGTTTTTGACTGTTGTTTGAATTTTCTTACTTGTGATTCATCTGTTCAGAATTTTTTACTTCCTGATTTAGTATTAGAATGTTGTATGTTTCTAAGAATTTGCCCAGGTCTTCTAATTTGTTGCCATATAAGCTAGCTGTTCAGGATGTGCTTATGATCTTTCGTATTTCTCTGTATTCGTTGTAACTTCTCTTTCATTCTGATTTTGTGTTCTCTTTCTCTTTGAATTAATTTGTTGACTTTTTTTTAGTCTTGATGTTAGTTTTTATTTATTTTTAATCAATTTGAGACATTCCTTTAAAAGATTTCCTTTTAAAGAGAAGTGAGTGAATACTTTGAAAATGTATAAATCAAGAGAGACATGCTAGAACTTTTAATACAGGGTTTAAACATTCTTTGCAAATTATGCAAACTAATCAAATTTATTTTTAAAGCACATTACCATTTTATCATGTAGAAAGAAAATCTTATTCTTTCATTAATCTAGTCTTATTAAAGCATTGTTAAGTGTTTATTTTCCATGTTTATACTCCTATACTAGATTGGAGAGCAGAGACCTTTTCTTTTTCATCTGTGTAGCCCTTGTGTCTGGGATCCTGCAGACATATAGTAAGCTGAGTGAATGAATTGGGGCTTGTATATGGAAGAGACTGAGCTTTGGCCTTGCTTAAATCAGAATCTTATTTTGATAGATTGAGAATTCTTGTTCTATAATAATGGCTAGAATAATGAGTATAAGTTATTTTGAAGAGCATCACTAAAATCTGTTTCAATGACAATAGTAATGCTTTCTAAAATATTTTACAAGTATACATTTTGGCTTATTTCTTTATATTCATTTCATCTTGTTTAATTCTTATAGTCTATTCTAAGGAAATTTCATAGGGAAGAACTTACAAAGCGCTTATCCAGTGAAATAAATGTATCTTTCACATGTATTAAAGCTAACCAGATGCACATAAATGATTTAGTGCAGTGATTAAATACCTAGTGTATTTAACTATGAGGAAAAATCTTAACTATGAGGAAAAATCATGATCCTATATTGAAATTTTCAACTTCTGCCCTGTAAGTTAAAGAATTACAAGTTCAGCAATACATTTTCACCTGAGAAAATGGACATCATCCTTTTGTGTTATAATTCTAATTTTTGTTTGCAGTGTGAGTTATGATGAAGCTGTTGGGGAAAGGAAGAACATACTGGGATTGTTGAAATTTCTATTAGATTGTAGTATGATTACCATTAAGTCATGTCTTTCCTTTTAATTTTATATAAGCTAAGTAATAAAGCTTCATTGTACAAGTTCAGATGTTATACTTATTTAACCAAAGATACTTGGCCAAATATTCTCTTTTGGAAGTAACTATTTAAGTACTCTGTCTCTTTTTTTAAGAATAGAAATAAAACTTCCTAGATGTACCCCTGTGACTCAGGCAGCTAAAGTGCAGGCCTGTAAAGCCTACAGATCCAGGTTCAAGACCTGGGGCCAGGGATTAAATAAATAAGTGTGTGTGTGTGTGTGTGTGTGTGTGTGTTTGTGTGTGTGTGTTTGTACATGTTTTGTTTTAAAGAAAGAAACCTTCCTACTACCTTAGGAAAAAGACTTACTTGTCATCCAACATCTGACACTAAGTTTTTGATCCTCTTAGTGTTTGGGTTTCCCAGGCATTAATTTTATTTTTTTCTTTTACTACTTGGTATATTACAATCCATTTTAGAATAATGAGACTTTTAAGTCCAGAAATACTTGCCAGATTAAATACTCTCATGCTTAATTCTTTAGAGTCTATCTTCAAGAGGAATAGGCAGAAGTTCAGAGTCAGAGGGTGCCAGGTTGGTAATTTGGCTCAAACTGCATGGGGAGAATAATCTCTCTCCAAAAATGAAGCACAAGGATAAGTAATAACTTTTTATGCATGATAAACATCAAAAATATGAACCTGCTGGTCTTTGCTTTTCATTTTTCTTTACCTCTGTCTTTCAGTGAGAACCTCCTGCAGTGTGCACACAATGTGATCAATAACTCAATAACTTTTTTCATGCAGTAATTATCTCCATGTGATATTATCTGAACACTGTTTTTCTTTATTACTCAAAAGGTGCAGGAGATATTTATATAACCAGCTGATCCCATTTTTGATAAAGGTGCTTTGTGACAGCAGGGGAGAGAGTTTGTTTTAAATAGTCTTTTAAAATAAATGCTCTATGAAAAACTTGTCTGATTAACTTTCATTTAGCATGAGAAAGTGATTACCAAAAAAGTATAAATCTAAATCTTGTACTTTGTTTTTTCTAACTTTTAGTATATACAATTTAAATTAAAATATTGAACTGTTTAATACCCACCGTCATAATTTTTTCTGATTCATCTAAATCATTTTAGACATTTAAGGTGGTTTGAGCTAATCACTTATGTTCTGCCATCCCTGCATATCTCAAAAAGATTCTCATTATAGGCAGAGATCCTGCAAGAATCCCGGATGATGATCCCAGATTGCCAGCGCAGGTTGGAAGCTGCATATTCTGATCTTCTACAAATATTAGTGAGTAAAGACCCTCTTTCTTATGTTTAATTTTTTGGTATATGGAAAGCTAGAGTTCTAAATATGTAACTCTAAAAACTAGTCCGTGACATGTTTTGCTCACTTATCCTATATATCAGCTTATTTTTAAATAATTGAGTTTAAAATGTGTTTTAAGTTATGTCTCCAGTAAAAGTACTTTGTCTAACATGTTTGTTGCATTTGTTTAAAACTTTGTTAATTAAATATATTTGTGTTATCATGGTAGGTATTCATAGAACTAATATTGTCCGGCAGTATCTTGAGTTACTAATTTTCATGTATAAAGATCTTTTGACACATTAAAGGTGAGTAGGCTTTAAAACTTTTGAGTATTCGGTGTTTCAAATGAATTTGGGCACATATATAAAGAATCTGTAAGGTTTTTCAGATTCACATCTAAATCGTTGAGGGAGGATGAAAACTGTCAGATAGGCGATCCTCTCATATTACCTTGAGGCTGGAAAATACTGTCATCATACTTGTTAATACCTCAGGATACAATAGCAGAATCACTTTACAAAGGATTCTAGGAATAATTCAAAGTCATCTTATTTTTTAATAAACATAATAAAAACATAATTCTATGTACAAGCCTGTTGTTTTGATCATTTGATAAATTCTAATATTTCCTTTACTAATCTTTCTGTTTCTTAGCTAATATTAATTACCAGCCATATAGCTGTCTCGTGATTAATAGTTGGTCCCTATTTAACAAAAATAATGTGAGACTTTTTCAGAATAATCATATGTATTCTTTGAAAGAGAAAGATTTGTATACCACCAGAATAATATTAGGACTATATCTGTAGAAAAAAGAAAGGAAGAAATGTTTACATTTTGCTTCCATTTTGTTATACAACTCCATATTTATCTATAGAAACCTTTTAAAAGTGATTTCTCTTTAACAGTTAAAAGTAAAGCAGTAGTTGAAATTTTTTAAACAGTTTTGAAATAATATTTTAAAGGAGGAAATCAGTTCTATTAAAATGCTATCGGAGACACTTATGTATTTCTTGACAATTTACATGCTGTGTTTCTCTCAGGAATCTTGAGCTAAGAAAGTAATAGAAATTACTTGGAAAAAAAATGTTGTCTTTAGATGATATATTTGTATGAAGATGTATTCAACAGTGTCTCTATTCTCAAAGAACTTGTATTTACTGACAGAAGAAAGGCATATTTCAGTGTAATATGTTGGTTTAAGAAATCTTTGCCTACAGTGTAAATTAAGCAAATTCTTAGTCCTTTTGCTTAAAATATTTGTATAAATACTCACACACTTTATTTACTCTGCTCTGTAGCTATTTCATTTATCATTACCCTATATTAGCAAAAGTTTCCTGTCTAAAGTATTGTGTAAAAACTAGATCTTTAAATATCAGAGAATCGAAGATGTTAGTATTTTGTTTTTTGTAATGGGATTAATATAATATTCATTAGTTAGCAGACAATTCAGTATTCTCATTCAAAGATTATACTTAATTCTGATGTGACACCATTGTAAGTAGTTGGAAGATTATTTTAGTCTATTATTAGTAATAATTCCATTTATATGGTGATGTGCTGACAAAATGAGAATTTTTTAATTTTATGAAGTTTTTTTTATTATTCCAGTAGCTTTAAATGACTGTCTTTTTTTACTTATTGTATGAATATGTGATAAAATAAAATAAAACCTGTTTACCCTTTATTTGTAAAGAAGAAACAGAACTGTGAGAAAACTGTGGAATTTAATTATATTTAGATCATCTTTGGGATTCTTTCTCTTTTAATTTTTGAGTCGTTCACATTGATGGCTTTTAGTATTTGAGTAAGTAACAAAGTACTGAACTTTGAGAAGGATAAACATTATTTTTATTGTATTTCATTTCAGGAAAGTGAAAAGGATTTGGAAGAAGCTGAGGAATATAAAGAAGCACGTTTAGTACTGGATTCAGTGAAGTTAGAAGCATGAGGTCTTTCTGTACAGGTGTTTTTTTGCATTAAATCTTGGGATCCATTCCACAATTCATTATTTTTCACCACCACCGTGTGTTCAATTAGTATGAGAATGTAATTCTTTTTATGCCGTCGCATATATTTTTCTTTGCCTAATTTAATATGTCAAATAAATGAGTTCATCTAATAAAATTGTTTACTTCTTACTTTACAAAATATTGTTAACCTTTTTTCATTAAATCAGACACTTCTGACAGAATTAAAGGTTGTTAAGTCCTATTTGAAATTTATATACTTTATTTCATAAGTATAGATTGAGTTAACAATAGGAGAACTTTTTTAGATAAAAATCCAAATTTTGAGCATTTTATTTTGATTAAGGTACAACTACCTGATGAGAAAGGAAAGACCTTCTTTCTGGATAAGGCCTCACTCATTTATCTCTTCATAGTAAAGGTATGACATTTCCATTACTATAAACTAATGGGCAACACTTAAATATTTTTCCAAAAAGACAGATTTGTGTTGAAAACACCAACCACTTTTATCTTCAAATAATATTATTATGAACAGTAAATAATTGTATTATAAAGGAATATTCACTATTGCCGGTGATGCAATGGGAAATGTTTAATGGCTCTTCAGAGTGGGAAAGGAAACCTCCAGATTTTAGCTTTTGCTGATTTCTATAGTATAGATATTCCCACTGTGACTAGCTTCAAGCTGCTAACATTACTGATCACATAGCTGGGAGGATAGGCGCCAGCACACACTGACTAGAGAGTCAGACCTTGATTATCATGGGTGACTAAAAAAGTGTGTCATTTTTATCATAAAATATTTTCTAGTAATAATTATAAACCCGTTATCAAATCATGTGAGTTTATACATTTTTAATCTCCTCACCCTCACCTTTTATATTTTTGGTGTCTTGCTGCTTCTAAGTGGGGTTTCATTCATTTTATAAAAATCCCTTTAGTATTTTTAGCAAGGTTGATATTTTTCTAAAAAGCTCTTTATCACTCTTTTCATTCTAAGTGTAATCTAGCAGGGTAGAGTATTCTTGATTGGAAGTTCTCTTCTTTTAACAATTTAAATAGATTATGCCATTCCGTTCTGGCCTCTACATTTTTTGCTCAGAAATTTTCCCACAACCTTATCTGGGTGTGGAGGGGGTGGTCCTTTGTATATAACTTGTTTTTGTCTAGCTGCCTTTTTTTTTCTTTTAAGAAATATTTTTTTAAGAGAGGCAGAAGGAGCACTTTATTTTTATTTAGTTCACATTGAACCAGGGACCTTGGGATGTGTGTGGGACTGCTCCCAGGTGCACTAGATCTCTAGGCCACCAGGGCGCACCCTGTCTAACTGCTTTTAAGATTCTCTACTTTGAATTTTTGTCGTTCTAATTATAATGTGTCAAGTAAGTTGACTTAATATAAGTCAAGTAGTTGACTTAATTTTATTTGGAAGTCTTCGCCCTTCCAGGATCTGGTTGTCTGTTTTATTCCCCAAGTTAGGAAAATTCTCGGCTTTTGATTTTTTCTTTTTAGGGTTTTTTTGTTTTGTTTTTCGGTACCGTGTTTATTTCTATGGATTAGGTTAAAAGACTTTCCCTCTCGAGGTAATAATCATATTCATGTGTTAGGATTTCAGGTTGCAGAGTATAGGCTGGGGCAAAAGCTCTAGCTGCCAGGAATGACATGGTGGCTTTAGGCTGCAGGCAAGCAGGTGGGTCAGCAGCAACCCCAGATAAGGTAAGGGCAGCTGTTTCTCAAACTGCTGGAGTCTGTCTTGTGATCTTTCCTGAGAGAGCCGCCTCAGCAGAACTTGGAGGTCCACAGTGGAGCTTTTCAGGCAAGCACTCAGCTGCTGGTGCCAAGAGTCACACACTTTGGCTGCTTGCTGTTGTTCCAGATGATTGCTGTCGAGTAGCCATGAGAATTATAACCAGGACAGCAAACTCTCCTATGGCTGCTTCTGCTGATGGTGGAGCAGATGGGGATTTTGACCTCTGATCCTATTCCAATATGGTATCCACCGGCATTGATCCTAACTCTAATATCGTGACTGCCAGTGCCAGTGCCACACCGACAAAAGAGAGTCAGGGAGGACACCCTGCATCATCTCTGTTCACTGGAGCACTATCCCTCTTTCTTATTCTTCCACTAAAGTTTTTGGTTCCACAAATAGAAATCCTTCAGATAGGTCTGTGCACGTTGGCTCCCTCTGCTCTCTACTTTGAGATCTCTGTTCTCCAGAGTGCTACTGTTCTCTAAAGGAGAGCCCACACTCTAGGGTGCAATTCTAGGTGCTGGGGCATCTGCTGTGGAGAAAGCCCTTCAGTCTCTGGGAAGAACCTCTGTATCACTGGTGTTGCCAGATCAGTGATCCTGGCAATACTGTGTCTCAACTTTTACAACCCTTTCTGATTGTTTTCTGTCACTTTCTGTTGAGATTCTGGTCCCTCAGTGCTCTGCCTTTTTCACAAACTATAGTTTGTATCTAGATGTAATCTTTTGTCTGCAGAGGAGTTAAGCTCAAGATCTTGCTACTTTGTTATCTTGGGTGTGTTTCCTGAAATTCTTGTGTTTATTTTATATTGAAATCTGGCTATAACAATATACCGTAATGTTCATTTAACATGTCTCAACTTTCTGGTCAGGAACATTCAAACTCTAATATTTAAGAATTGTCTCTATGACTCTACCTGTGCACTGAATCATTTCCAAATTGAACAGTCAAACCTGGTTAATCTAAATTACTTTGCAAACTTCATTACATTACTTGGCTTTTTAAAAATCCTATCAGATTTAATAAGGACATATCCTACAGCTGGTTATCACTTAAATCTTATTATTTGGTCATTTAGATAAACCAAGGACAGATTAATCCTTTCTTTGATGGCAAGTTAGGGCCTTTAAATGCCAGTGTAAACTTGACATGTATGTGAACAAGACCTGCGAAGCATTTGGAATTAAAGGGTTGATCAGATAATGTAGTCCTTGAATCTCTTTTGAGTACTTTAGCTAGAAAGAAATTGAATGGTTTAGAAACAGTACACTATGAAAAAAGTATTAGTGTACTTGAAATATTCAAGTGTGCTTCATAAAACTCTACATTGCACTCCACTCTTCATCTTATTGCTCTTATGAGAGGTATTTGTTCATGTGTCAGACTACTGCACAAAAAGGTATAATTTATGCTACAGTGTATCTGCACCTCTTGTGCTTTCTGTTGATTGCTGGATAGTTGACAAGGGACTTTCAAAGTCTGTGGAAATATATGTCACAAAAGACTAATATTTTTAATGTATAATTTTTTCAACATAAGAGAAATTCCTAGCATAAAAAATAGACAAATATAGAAACACGTAGGTCACAAAAGAAATGCAAATTCATCACTTTTTAATGTTTTGCTGTGGTAATAATCAAGTATACATTCTAAAAACAAAGGAAACATTTTAAGGATAAGTATCTGTTGCTAGGTGTGATAAAGTACTAGCCAATGAGGATAGGTATAGGATGAAATGAAAAATATTGCAAAAAAGGCATAATTTTCTTACATGCAGTTGATAAGATATACACCAGGAAAACAGATGTAATCTGTAAAATAATTAAAAGCAATGCGGAAATTAATGTGGGCAGCTGCAAAATGAATATATAAAACTGTTAAGGGTTTAATTATGTCCCCCAAAATGATATGTTGAAATCCTAACTTCCAGTACCTCAGAATATGACATTGTTTGGAAATAGGGTCCTCACAAATATCTCTAGTTAAGATGAAATCATACTACAGGTAGGCCTTTAATATAATTGAGGTCCTAATAAGACAATGTGGATTCTCAGAGAGAAGGCCATGTGACAGCATAGTCAGAGATTGGAGTTACATAGCTGCAATTCAAGAAACACCAAGGTGACACCAGAAGCTGAAAGAAAAGCATGGAACAGATTCTCCCTTAGATCCTTCAAATATGGTCCTATAAAACCTTGACTTCAAACTTCTAGCCTCCAGAACCATGAGACAAAAGTATTTTGTAAGCCACCCTATTTTTGGTACTTTATAATAGTCCTGCAAAACTGATACCTAGAACAATACAGGTTTTCTATATGCCAGAAATAACCAAATATATTGGAAAAATAAATTCTGATAGACTTTTTTAAATGATATGTGCTATATAGAGAAAGTTTATACTGTAAAAATGTGGTTTCTATGTCAACCTCTAAATTCAGTGAAGTAAAGTGCTTTGGGTTGGGGGAGAAGAATTATTTTAAGAAATGATTCTAAAATTCATTTTAAAAATGCAAGAATATATATGAAAGGTGGTTATAAAAAAATAATGTTGAGGAGGAACTAGCTCTGCTCACTATTAAAACTTTTGTCAGATTGCAATAATTAAATATATAGTAAAAGAATAGAATATAGAAGCAAATCCTTTTTAGACCCCTATAAAAAAAATCAATAAATCATACTGGGATAATTGGTTAACCATTTGAAGGGAAAATAAAGCTGGATCTCTGTTTCACTTCTCACACCAAAATCTTAACTAAATCAAAGATTTCAATATAAAAAGGTGGGGGGGCCAGAAGAAAACACTGTGAAAGCTATTAGATTAACAAATTTTTAATTGATAACATGCATGAGTGTATAGAAAAATTATAAATCCTGTACACCATTAGTAAGAATATTTTGAAGATGGCAATTCACCACAAAATTAGTATATAAATGTAATGCCACAATAGTCAGAATTGTAAAGATAGAAAAAATAATTGTCAGATTATCCAAGAAAATCTTGAAAATAGCAAATAGGTGAGGGGGAGAGGGAGATATTGTGTAGGCAGGTATTGCTGTTGGATATTGAAACCTAAAACTACTATATTTTTTAATTAATCCATTAAAAATTGCATCGAATTCACAGGTGAAAGCATCTCACCCAGAAATTTTGTTTTGGGGAGATTTTTAACTTTTCATTTCCTTGCTTATCCAATTTGTTACCATAAAGATATTCATAATATTATTTTATAATTCTCTGTATCTCTGTAGTATTAGTTATAATTTCTCTTCTTTCATTTCTGATTTTATTTGTGGTTTTTTCTCCTTTGTCAGTCTGACTAGTTTTTTGTTTATTTCTCATCTCAAACACCAGTTCTTGGTTTCACTGATTTTTTAAGTCTTTTTGATTTCTATTTCATTTATTTCTGTTGTAAGTTTTATTATTTCCTTCCTTCTGTTAACTTTTGGTTTTAATTTTTCTTCTCTTTCTAGTTCCTTTAGGTGAAGACCTAGGATTTGTATTTGTTATTCTTCTTGTTTCCTGAGTAGGGTTATATTGCTATAAATTTTTCTTAGTACTCTTTTATCATGTCCCATAGGTTCTGATATGTTGTGTCTTTATTTTCATTTGACTCTAGGTATTTTTTTAATTTCATCCTTGATTTCTTCATTGACCCAATAGTTGTCCAGGAATATCTTGTTTATTCTCCACTTCCTTGTGATTTTTCCCCTCTATCCTCTTTTGGTTTCTGCTTTGATTTCTATGCCGTTGCAGTTCAAAAAGATGTTAGATCTAACTTCAGTCTTTGTAAATTTTTTGAGACTTGATTTATGTCCCAGTATATATGGTCTATTCTTGAGAATGGTCCATAAGTACTTAAAAAGCATATATAGTTTCTGGTTTTGGAGTGAAATACTCTATAGCTAGCTATTAAATCCATCTTATCTGATTTTTAGCATAAGGTTATTGTTTTCTTGCTGATATTCTGTCCAGATGATCTGTCTATTACTGTGGTGGGGTTTAAAGCTATTATTGTGTTTCTGTCAGTGTCTCCCATTAAGTCTGTTAATATATGCTTGATATATTTGGGTGCTCCTGTATTGGGTACATATTTATTAATAATTTTTATGTCTTTTCTGTTTTATTTATACCTTTAATATCATATAATAACCATCTTTATCTTTTGTTTACTTCTTTGGCCAGAAGTCTGTTTTACCTGATAGGAGTATAGCAGTTCTTGCTTTTGTAGATTCACCGTTGCCTTGAAGTACTATTTCCCATTCCTTCACTTTACATCTGTGTTTGTCTCTATATCTTAAGTGAGTCTCTTGGAAACAGCATATAGTTGAGTTTTGTTTTTAAATTCATTCAACCACTCCAGGCCTTTTAATTGGTTAATTCAGTCCATTTATATTCAGGGTGATTATTGATGTATGAGGGCTTGCTACAAGTATTTTGATTTTTGATTTCATGTTTTCTCTATGTAGTAGCTTCCTTAGTTTTTTGTGGAATTTCTATTTATGTTTTGGATAGAAGAGCATCTTTTGACATTTCTTATAAAGGACATCTTGTAGAAAATTCATTTAGCTTTTGTTTATCAGAGAAAACCTTATTTTCCCCTCACATGTGAGAGTTTTTCTGGATATAGTATTTCTTATAAAGGACATCTTGTAGAAAATTCATTCGGCTTTTGTTTATCAGAGAAAACCTTATTTTCCCCTCACATGTGAGAGTTTTTCTGAATATAGTATTTCTTATAAAGGACATTTGTAGAAAATTCATTCGGCTTTTGTTTATCAGAAAACCTTATTTTCCCCTCACATGTGAGAGTTTTTCTGGTTATAGTATTCTAGTGGCATTTTTTACTATGGGGTGTTTTGAATATGCTGTTCTACCTTCTTCTGGTGCTTAGACTTTTTTATGTAGACAGCCTAACGGAAGTACTTTCATAGGTAGAAGAATTAATACCAATTCTTCTCAAAATGTTCCAAAAAAATTTGAAGAAGGCACACTTCCAAACACATTGTATGAAGCCAACATTACTGTGATTCCAAAATCAAAGAAATCACCAAATAAGAAAATTACAGATCAATATTTTTGATGAATAATGATCCAAAAATTTTCAGCAAAATACTAGCAAAACAAATTAGAAATTCATTAAAAGAATCATACACCGTGATCAAGTGGGATTTATGCTTAGGCTACAAGGATGATTTAACATGTGCAGATCAATAATTATGATACATTACTACAGCAAAAGGAGGGACAAAACCACAAAATCTGAATAGATACATAAAAAACATTTGATAGGATTCAACACTTTTGTTATAAACTCCCAAAAATGAGTGTGATGGAACACACTTAAGTATGATAAAGACAATATGTGAGGAATGGGGAACCTATACATGTGAATTTATTTTAATGTGTAAAAAAATAACTAATTTTTTTAAATGCATACCCAAAAAGGAAAAAAAATGACTATATGTGACACCTATAGTCAACATCATGCTCAATGGAGAGGAACTGAAAATTTTTCCCTCTAAGAGCAGGAATAAGGGAAGCACGTCTACTCGACTACTATTTAATATAGTATTAGAAGTCCTGTTCAGTTCAATTAGACAAGAAGAGCACATAAAAGATATCCAGATTGGAAAAGAAGAAATGAAACTGTTTCTGTTTACAGATTACATGCTATTATATAGAGAAAACCTTGGACTCCATGGCAAGCAGGTAGGCAGAGACAGGAGGAAGAAGCTTTTTATTTTATTTAATTGTTCACACTGATTGTTTCCCCCTGACCTGGGACTCCAACCCAGAGGTATGTGGCCTGCAGAGTGCAATTGACCTAACTGCTACTCTATTGGGTCACAACCCTGTTTTTGCATTTTATATGCAAGTAATGAGCTAGAAGAAAGAGAACTCATGAAAACAACCCCATTTATAATTGCATAAAAAAGAATGACATGCCTTGGAATAAACTTAACCAAAGAAGTGAAAGACCTATACTCTGAAAACTACTAGACATTACTGAAAGAAACAGAAGACACAAAGAAATGGAAATATATACCGTGCCCATGGATTGGAAGAATTAACATTAATATGCTTATATTACTTAGAGCAATATACAGATTTAATGCAATCCCCATTAAAATTCCAACCACATTCTTACACAGAACAAACAAATCATGAAATTTATTTGTAACTACAGGAGACTGAAAAGCATATCAAACCTGAGAAAGAAGAACAAAAATGGAGGTGTCATGCTCCCCGACTTCAATAAAGTCAACATGGTTTTGGAATAAAAATGGGCATAAGGATCAGTGGAATAGAATTGAGAGCCTGGAAATAAATCCACATATATATGGATAATTAATGACAAAAGAGCCAAGGGTATACAATGGGGCAAGGACATTCTCTTCAATACAAGGCAT
The DNA here is from genome assembly GCA_004363575.1 of Solenodon paradoxus. Lineage (NCBI taxonomy): Eukaryota > Metazoa > Chordata > Mammalia > Eulipotyphla > Solenodontidae > Solenodon > Solenodon paradoxus. Next base: position 559,012 of record RJWH01000422.1, read on the forward strand.
TGGGAAAACTGAGCAGTCACATGCAAAAATTTGAAACTAGATCACTATCACTGTAACACCGTCCACAAAAATTAATTCAAAGTGGATTAAAGATTTAGATTTAAATCTTGACATCATAAAATATACAGAAGAAAACAAAATACTCCTTGACATTGACCTAGGATATCTTTGGGAACTCAAGTCTGATGTCAAGGGAAACAAAAATAATGAAATGGGATTGCATTAAATTACAAATCTTGTGCTTAGGGAAATTCTTACCAAAACAAAAAGACATCCTCGTGAATGGGAGATATTTGCTTATACTTCTAGCAAGAAGTTAATAACTGAAATACATAAAGAACTTATAAAACTCAATAGATAAACAAATAACCCAATTAAAAAATGTGCCAAAGATTTGATTTGTCACTTTTACAAGTAACACATACAGATGGCAAACAGGTACATGAAAAGATGCTCCACTTCTCTCGTTATTAGGGAAATGCATCTTAAAACAACAATCAAAAAAATCATGACTATGATAATGGAATTATTCAGAAGTCTGGAAACAAGTATTGGTGAGGGTGCAGAAAGAAAGGAAATCTAATACATGAATTTTGAAGAGTCAGGTGGTAAAATCATAATGGGAAGCAATGTGGAAATTCCTCAGAAAATTGAGAATGGAAATCCATGTGATCCAGCCATCCCACTGCTGGGTATTTACCCTAAAAATACAGTAGCACTAATTCAAAGGGATACATGTACCCCCATGTTTATGTTAGTTACAGTAGCCAAGAGTGAGAAACAACAAGTGCCATGAAAGATGAGTGGATAAAGATGTGGTATGTATACAAAATGGAATAATACTGAGCTATCGAAAAAGGATTCCTTACCACAATGTGGATGACCTAAAGGGAATTATGCTTAGTGAGCTAAGCCAGCAGGAGAAAGGTAGACATCGCATGATATCACTCTGTGGCATGTAAAGAAACCAAACACATTAACTAAATCTTACAAAAATAGATGTTTAGTTCATAAAAGCAAATTAGTATTTACTAGAAGGGAAGGGGACAGGAGGGTGGGAAAATTGGGTAGAGGGGCTCAGTTTTATAGTGACAGACCTGAAATGTAGGTGGTGAATTTACTGTGTATAGACATTCATTTACAATGATGCACACCTTACACCTGTATAATGTTATGATGCAATGTTTCTTCAATAAAATTAATTTTAAAAATTAAAAGCATTAAAACTGCTGATAAAATGTTAAGCCATCAATAGAGTAGAAAACCCCAACCAGCCCTAAGTATATATCAATACATAAATAACTGATAAAGGCAGTATCTCAAGTTAGGTAAAAGAATGGATGATTATAGAAATGGAATTGGGAAAATCAGCTACCTATTGAGAAAAATAAAAATAGGTTCTTATTCCACAAAACAAAATAAAGTTTAAATAAATTAAAATATTTAAGTTTTGCAATAAATATTTCTCGAACGACTTATTAGAAACATTTTGGTACCGGGGATGCAGTAGTGAGCGAGATCAAATAGGTCTCTGCTCTTGAGGACTACACAATTCATGGAGATTGACAATAGGTAAATACAAAAATAACAGTAATATTCTCTGTACATAGAAAAGGATGCTATCCAGAACTGGATGATCAGGGCAGGACCTTCTGAATCTCTGATACTTAAACTGACGTCTCAATCAGAAACTCAACAGAGACATGCATTCCATGCAAAAAGAGCAGTTAATGTGCAGCCTAAGACAAAAAGGTGAACCCTGAGGAAAGTGGTGCAGAAGCCAGTTGAGGAATAAAAAAATGTGGTAGAAGAATTTGTAGGACTTTGTAAGCCAAAGAAAGATATTAAGAGTTTTATTCTAATGAGACTCCACGGTGGTTTTAAGCCAGGAAGTCACATGATTTAATTAGGACTCTGACTATCTTGTTTCTCTATGAAACTATCATAGGTGGCAAAAGTGAAAACTGAGATAGGTTACTGTAATAATACAGATTAAATGTAAAAAACAAAAGCATTAAAAACTACAAATGTTTTAGCTAATATTTGATCTTTTAGTGGAAAATGAATGTCTACATGTACAAAGATTAATAGATTTTGCTAAGAAATTATGTCCACTTTTCAAAATAAAGCTAAATTCCTTGACAAACGACTAGCTAGGATAGGAGATTAATGGTTTTAATATTAATTTAATGTATTTAATATATTGAAAGCAACAGGGTGCATTCCAGTTTCTGTTTCCACATGTAAGGAGTTTGGAAGTCACCACTTCATCTTAACATGCAAAAAGCTGAAAAGATTGAAAAATCTACAACTTTTCTTGGATCTTTAAGAGAGGAAAGAACACAGGGCAAATCACTGCTCTCAAGATGGAAAGATGGAAGAAAATAGTGAGTCGCATTCCTGGAGTAGAAATCTCCCAGGAACCCAGTGTAGGGTAGGAAACCCTGAGCTCTGAATGAAGAATTTCTGGAGGTTTTGTGAACAACTCTGAAAGTTAAAAACTCCAGAGAGGAGTTTCAGTAATAACAGGGTACTTGATATGTTGTGAATTTGACCTCCAGGAGCGCAACTAGATTCTCACAGTAAACAGTGAGAAAAATATTTTTGTGTTTCTGGCAGGTATGGGGAATGGAACCATTTTGAAATGTTCTAAAGCATTCTGTTCTTTTTAACAAGATCTGGCACAGGAGAAACTAGTTAGCCAGAGCCTACGCTACTGGAGTGTTTTCAGAGTTTAATTGTCCGGAGGAACGGGAAATACCTAATTCCAGTCAACTCTTCTCTTCTGTGCAGAAAAAGAGAAAAACTCAGCTCCAGCCTACCCTAACCTTCCTGTCCCACCTAAGCAGAGAGGGGGAAAACACTGAGAAACACTTGCGAAGTTCCCAGTCTAAAGGTATAGGCTCGCTCACTAAAAGACTGAGACCCAATCATACGACTATAGAGTGCTTCTCTCCCCTGACACCTCACCACCACATTACTGAAGGACTGTTTACAGCAGTTCCATTTTTCCTAGTACATCATGTTGGCTATCAAGAAAAAAAATTATAAGACATACCAAAAGGAAAAGTTTTTTTGACGTGATTATTAGAACCAGGCATGGCAGAAGTGTTGGGATAATAACTATGATTAATGTGCTAAGGTTTGTAATAAGGCAGACAGCATGCAAGAAAAGATGGGCAGTGTAGCCAGAGACATGGAAATCTTAACAAAGAACCCAAAGGGAATGCTAGAAATCAAAACACTAATAAAATGAAAACTGCCTTTGATGGCCTTACTGGTAGCCTGGACATGGCTGAGAAAAGAATCTCTGAGCTTAGGGACATCTCAACAGAAAACTCCAAAACTGAAAAAGAGAACAAAGACAGAATAAAACAGTATGAAGATTCAAATTTTAACTGTGGGACAACTATTAAAGTTGTAGCATGAAAAAATAGGAATAATAAATGGTGAAGAAAAAGAAAAGTACAGAAGAAATATTAAAAACAATAATGACTGAGAATGTTCCCAAATTAATGTCAAACACCAACCCACAGATCCAGGAAACTCGGAATACTAGCAAAATCAATGCCAAAAATCACTCCTATGCATATATTTTCAAACTATAGAAAATCATATAAGTTGTTAAATCCTGAAAGAACCTAGAGGAGAAAACACCTATTTGAGCAACAGAGAAAAGGAATATATCCTAACCAAGAATCCTTGTGGCTCAGTGGCTCAGAAGATGTAGGCCGTGTAAAGCCCCAAAACCCAAGTTCAAGACTTGGGGTAGGGGAAAGGGATTTAAAAATAATAATTATATCCAACTTTATCTTAGAAATTATTCAAGCAAAAAAGCAATTAAAGAGAATAGAGTGAAATATTTAATGTTGAGAATAAAAAAAGGCGACTTAGAATTCTGTAACCTCTCCAACTATCCTTTAAAAGTGAGGGAAAAGTAAGGACTCTTTCAGAGAAAACATGAATTGTACTGCTGTTAAAAGAAATTCTTTACAAAGAAGGAAAATAATATAATTCAGAAATTTGGATCTACATAAAGGAAGAGCATTGAAAAAGGACTAAATGAAGGTAACAAAACTTATCTTTATTCTTAATTGATTAGATAACAGTTTTTCAAGATAATAATAGCAAAAATATATTTGATGATAATGTATATATCTTATATACATAAAGATTATATATAAAAATATATATGTGATGCTACAAAAAAGTAGGCAGTGTTATTCCACTTTTACATATAGAAAGAGGTTTGCCACATACATGGCACTTGAAATTTCTGTTAAATCAGACCATATCTGTTTAAGTAATATGAGGAAAATTTCTGATTTCTGACATTGCCAACAACCTAGCATCGATGATTTGGTTAATTCTAAAACAAAAAGAATATTTTATTCTTATTTGTATTTTAAAGGAAAAGTGCAGGCAGGAATGAAGGTGAGTAGGTAGGCAGCAAGACAAAGAAGGAAGAAGCATTTTATTTCATTTATTTAGTGTTCATGCTGGTTGTTCCCTCCCAGACCAGGACTTGAACCCAGGTGTATATGGCCTGCACTCCTTCGGAGGTGATTGTCCTAATTGCTACTCCACCAGAGCCACCGAAAGAATGTTTTATGACACTGAAGTAGAAAAAAATTTCTTAAGACACAAAAAAATAAAATACAAAAAAAAAAAAATTCAATTTGATCCTGTTAAGAATGAGAACTTCCGATCATCCAAAAACACTAGAAATAGAGTGAAAATTCTAGTCTACACAAGCTAGAAAAACATGAAATACATCTAACAAAAAATTAGTAACCAGAAAATATGTGTGTATGACATTTCGTAGGCCAAATGCTCAACAAATAATTCAAAAGTACACTGCTTCCTCAGTAATCTAGGAAAAATAAAATGACAATAAGATACTGTTTTATAGCCACTAAATTGACAAAAAAAATAAATTTAACTGATGTTGATGAACATATAACAATTGGAACTCATACATTGCTAATAGGAGTATAAAGTGGTACAACCACTTTGGAAATTAATTTAACATTAATAAAGCTGAACTCAGAAAGCTGTATGTGTGTATGTATGTGTAAATATATGTTTAAATATATACTTAAATCTGTCTATAGCTTTATCTTTATACCCTCAAGAAATCCTAATACCTATAGGAATGTTCAGAGCGCTATTCTTTGATAATGCAAAAAAATATAAACAATGTAACTATCGATTAATGGTAGAAAGAATAGATTTCGGTATTTTTGTGGAAATATGATCAGCATAAAAATGAATAAACTAAGGTTATTGAGCAACACATAAATCTCAAAAACAATGTTAAGTGAAAACAGCAAGTCACAGAGAAAAATATACTACTACATTTATATAAAGAATAAAAAACAAGTAAAACCAAACTATTTTGTTGAGGAATATAACATATGTAATAAAACTATTAAGAATATTAGGGGAGCATCCTGATGGCTCAGATGCAAAGTTGGCAGCTGGGGCATAGACCATGTAAAAGCCCAAGGACCTGAATTCAAGACCCAGGGCCAGGGGTAGCAACCCCAAAATAAATTAAAAAACAACTAAATAAAAGTGCTTCCTCATCTTCCTTCCTCCCTCCCTCCCTCCCTCCCTCCCTTCTTCCTTCATTCCCAAACTCCCTGCCTTCTTTCCTTCCAAATGTTTCTTTGTTTCCCTTCCTTTCTCACTTTAAAACAAACAAAAAAAAGATTAGGGAATGATGAAAACCTAATCCAGGATTATGGTTCCATAGGTAGTAAGGAGCAGAATTTCAGAGGGAAGGAAATGCAAATGGGATTGCTCGCCAGGGTCTTCATTGAGTACTAAAGATGAACTTTTTCTTAAACTGTACAGTAGTACCTTTTATTTGTATTTAATATGTCTGTCTATATATTATGCATTTTAAAATAACAACTTAGTTGAGATGTAATTCACATACCATACAGTTTACCCGTTTGAAATATATTATTCAGTGGCTCTTACATTCAGAGTATATTCAATTATATAACCATTACCACTCTAATTCCAAAGCATTTTCATGACCCCATAGAGAAACTTTGTGATCATTCCTCATTTACCCATAATCCTGTTTCTTACAGTCACCAATCTACTTTTTATCTCTACGGACTTTCCTATTTTGGACATTCATATAAATGGAATCTTACAATATGTGGTCCTTTATGATTGACTTCTTTCACTTCATATGTTTTCAAATTTCACCCATGTTGTATGTATTAGTACCTCATTCCTTATGACTGAATAATATTACATTGTATGAATTTACTATGTTTCATCTATTCATTTATCAGTTCATGAGCATTTGGGTTGTTTTCACTATATACATACTGTTTTATAAATATGAAATATCTCATAGGTTTTAAAATTCTCAAAAGAAAAAAAGGGATCCAAATGTGTAGCTCAGATTCAGTCCATTATATACAGTCAGGGAAATGAGTGGACTCTAAAAGACTTGAGTGTATGGGCCCAGGTCCTGGAACCAGTCTTGATCCCCAGCTTGTCCTCAGCATTTAGCACTGTGGCGCATAGTCAATGACACTAACCCAGTAAATATTTGTTGATGGATGAGTCTTTGAATTTTTTTGAACTTTGAACTCTTGAGAAGAATCACTGTGCCAGTAATTGTAAGATAAATTACACAAAAGGAAGCAAGTTACTGCCAGTCTCTGGTACTCCTTGCCACTGAAATTCATGAAATCCATCACTCTGGTAGATGGTGTATCTTTTAGCCAAGACAAGCACCTTCACACAACTACTGGCCAAAGTTACGTAATGGCTTCAAGCAATTGCTTCAGGGTATCCCTGGTGTCCTGCCCTCCCTCATTACCTCTGTGAGCAGAAACTCACCCAGAAGAATTCTTCTGATTCACTTAATGTAGTTTATTTGCCTCTATAAAACCTTTGTTTAAATTTTAGCTGCTTGCAAGTTGGGTGCTCTGTATAACATTTAACAATGAGACGTGAAAGGCAGTTGCTACATGTAAATACCTATTCATATTTTCACAATGGTACAGTTAAATTTTAAAAATAGGCTCTTGCCTCTTTTGAGCTGCCAATTCTTTTTAAAATCTGCAAATACTTCTTTCTTTAAGTTATAATTTTGAGATGATACCCTCTCTGATAGACATCACTATTCATTCATATTTGGTGATCTTTCCTGCAGAAGGATTGAGCATTCCCATTTTGAATCAGGTGTGACCATATGATTTACTTTGATCAATAAAATGTGATTAGAGGTGACAAGAATCACTTCTATAGAGAAGAGTCAAGAAGTAGTAGACAGTTTGTCATCCTCTGCCTAACCAGCAGTGCTTTACAAAGAACCTGCTCCATCAGCATAGATCCATAGTGAAGACTGCATTCAGGAGCATAATGACATATAGTCTGAGTAAGGAAAAAACTCTTGTTCTAAACTCCTGAGGTTTTGAAGTCATTTTGTTTTGGGGGCAGCTTGGAGTTCAGTGATGGCATGATTTAAGAAAGAATTCTTGAGGCATTTCACAAGTGCAGCTCATAGATTAGAGAAAGAAAGCAAACACAGGAGATGCACTTCTTGTGGGCAGAGAACTGCACTGATTGCTATGATATTACTAAATTTATACCCCTTCTTTAGCTGGAGGAATGACTATTGATAAGAAGGGAGTGCTTTTAATAATCAAAGACCAAGCTGTCTCTGCAGGCAATTCCTGTTGAGATAGGAAGAGACCATACTGAGAGATTTCTCAGGTTAGTCCTAAAAGCATCAGTTGTCAAAGGGATTCCATGTCCTTTTGTTGTTCTATCCTATGTGCTGATTTTGGAAGCTTGCAGAAATACTGAGGAAACTATAGATTTGCAGCACCTGTCCTAATTTTCCCCCAGCAAATTGCTACTGAAGCATAACCAAGTCAATCTTTCTTACATACCTATCTTTAAAGAACACTATTGACTTTTTCCTTAGCTATTTTTACTACAAATGTTTCCTTTTGGAGAATGCACATTGTCACCAAGGTGTCAATTGCCACTAATGTGCACTACTTGGTACCCACATCAATCTCAGAAGAAAAGGGCAAGTCTGTGTCCCTGTAACTCTAGAAAAATTCCCAGTTTTACTATGATCAGACCTGGTCAGAATCCCATATCTCCTCCTCAGGCCCTGGTAACTGCCAGTCTACTTTCTTTTCCTATGGAATGACTTATTCTGGACATTTTTAATGAGTGAGATAATAAATATGTGTTTGACTTCTATCACTTAGCGTAATGTTTTGAAAAAGTTTATCCACATTGCAGTATATATCAGTACTTCATTTCTTTTTATGACTGAGCAATATCCCATTGTATATATCTATAATATAATTTGTTTATCCATTCATTTGATGGATATTTGAGTTATTCCCACATTGACTATTAAGAATAATGTCATGAACTTTTATTTGTACGAGTATCTGCACAAATATTTGTATGAGTACCTGTTTTCAGTTCTTTTAGATATATACCTAGGAGAGCAAATGCAATTGCATACGGTACTTCTGTTTAACCACTGTGGGGGCCACGGGAAAAATTCCCCCATTTATCTGAGGTTCTTCACAGACTGGATGAATGAGAAAATTAACATTAGGTGTGATTAGTAAAAGAAGAGTCCAGATTTAACAATCACATAAGGATGGAGAACTCACATGGCAGTAAATTCTGAGGTTACTAAGGCATACCAATAATTTCTATGCTGTGCTGAGTCATGGAAAGAGGGCCTGGGGTCATCAGGGAAGAGAGGAGGGGTGTCTCCATGTGGCAAGGAGGAATGACTCATCCATACTCTTATTCTAAAAGTATAGATAAATAACTCCCCTTTCTACATTCTTCTAGAGAATAGGGACAAGAGACTATTTCTTCATTAGAAGACTGGAGGCCCAAGGAGTGGCAGATGGCTTCTTTGACTAAGGGAAGGGCTACAGGGACAGAAGAACAGGAGCTTCACCTTTGCCTCTGGGGCTGTCCTCCACTGTCCTTGGTTCTTTATGTCAGTGGGGCATGTACAGGAGAACCATTCTGAGAAAACTTGGGGTGTCCTGTTTTAGTCCCATCACTACCAGCGTTCTCCACGGCAACTGAACCAGTTCACATTCCTACCAACAATGTACAAGGGTCCCTATTACTCTCTCTACACCCTCGCCAACGGTTGGCTATTTTTCATCTTTTTTGAGTATGGTCTTTCTGGTGGGTATGAAAAGAATCTCATTGTGATTTTGATTTACATTTCCCTGGTGACAAATGATGTTGAGCATCTTTTCATGTACTTTTTGGCCATTTATTAATCTTCTTTGGAGAAATATTCATTCAAGTCCTTTAACTATTTTTAAATTAGGTTGTCATTTTGTTGGGTCATAAGAATTCTTTATATATTCTAATTTTTTACTCTTATGAGATGCATAATGTGCAAGTATCATCTCCCATTCTGTAGGTTGTCTTCACATTCTTGATAATGCCCTTTGATGTATAAAATGTTTTAATTTTGATGAAGCCCAATTCATCATGATTATCCCTATTTAAATCACATGCTTAACTTATTCTTAAATAATGCTATACATTGGTTATCTAGTACCTTCTTCCTTCCTTCCTAGTAACATAGATTACTAGGAATTCTTGAGCCAATTGCTGTGGATAAAAGGATGAAATACACTGAGAGAGAAATCAAACTGCTACTCCTGAATCTAAGGCTGGGGCAATGACCAAGTACATATTATAGTTAAGAATGAGAGATGAGTTCCCCTGTTTAAACAGGAGTTGTTGACAGAAGAGGGAAGTGAAAGTCCAGGTTACCAACTAACAAAAATCTGTTAGGCCACCACACTTCAACAATTGGGTCTCTGATTAAAAAATCATCCCCAAATAGAATCGTTCTGTCCTTTACTGGGACATAGTGCCTTGGGAGATAGTATCATGGGCACCAGACCCTGGGAGGGGGTTGTAAAGAATGTGGTCTTAGGTTTAGGGTCAGGTAAACTTACTTCTCTGTGGCTAAAAAGGTTTATACCTTAAGAAGGAAATGGCATATCTATCTTTAATTCTCTGTTTTATTATTATGATTTATACCAGGATAACAGATACTATGTATCTCTTAAAATAACCTAGTATGGATAACTGGGATTAATTTATAAACGGCTTAGTAAATTGTTTGTAATTTGTGATACAGCCATACTGCTTAGAATAAATCTATCTACAAAAAAAAATAGCTAAATAAAAAATCACCTTGAGGGTACTTATCAAAACAGAGCATGCACATCTTGTATGTATGCATACATAAATATACACATAGGAGCAGGCCTGGTTCTGAGCTCCACTCTGTCATTTGTGAGCTATGTGAACTTGGAAAATTAACTTAATCTGAGCTGTAATTTCTGCAGATGTAGAAACAGAGGAATGATGGTACCAGTGCCAGATGATAATGTATAACAGAACTTTGTATAGAGCCATGTATAGATGTCTCTTTCAGTAGGGTTTCATCAGGAAAACAGGCATCAAGTATTGCAAAGTGACTTCAAGAGAAGTCTGAAAGGGAATCAAATGCAGGAATTTATTTACATGCATGATGGGCAAAGCACAAGGTCAAACAGAAGATGGTGGAACAAACAGAAAATAGCAAACTGCAGGAAGCTACTGACACCCCAGATTGCAGAACAAACAGAAGCTAGTACCACAGTTGGGTCTGCCTACAAGAAATGGAGTTGGTCTCTTGCTCCATGCACCTGTTCCAGCAGTGCTGGAAAAAGGGATGCAGGTGTGTGCTGAAAGTGATTGCACTGAACTGGAGAATGTGACACTGCAGAAAACTGACATGTTTATCTCCAGGAGAAAGACAGCACTTTACATCTCTTCTGCTCTTTTTGAAGGCAAATGATTTTCTGTAGAGTTCTCCTGAGTCCCAGAGGTAAAGTGGACAATAGGCAAAATTAAGGGAAATCATCTGTTAGTGTCCTTGCTTGCTCCAAATAGTCACTTTGAGGCGCTTCCCCTCTGACAGAGCAGGGACCCCACTCCCCTAAGCCAGCATCTACTCCCCTGATTTTGAAAGGGTATAACTCTCCAAGCTGGTTTGCAGACAGCTCCCACAACCCGGCAGGATACCCAGGGAGAAGAGTGCAGTTCATGCTGGTCTTTTTCTTTCATCCCCAAGGAACCTGGCTGGCTAGCAGCCCCGCAGCTTCCCATCCTGATCAGAAAGTCCCAGGAGGTGTAAAGTGAAGCCTTCATGAGCACTCTGATGGGAAGCCTTTTTAAAGATCTAAGGTGTAAGGATCCAAGACATTGTAACTTAGCCTTGGACTGTCCCTGGGACATCTTGTACCCTACTCATCAGATGCTCAGCTTTGCAGGGCAGCCTGGGCCACTGCTCTGATTCCTCTAACCTGCCAACGAATTCCAGTCCCTCCACTCCTTCGCTGTGGCAGAACACAGTTTAGTTTGCAGGTCAATTCCAGTTAGAGGTTGTTTTCATCTGAATATTTACCTTTCACATCCACTTCTACCAAAGACAGAGATATGGACATCCCAGGGAGTGGCGGGGAAATTATGAATCAGAGCAAAGTTACATGAGTCTGTTGAAGGAATTGAAAATTAAATTACTACATTGTTTATAAATATACAGTGACGTTAACAAGCTTTGGGTGAGGAAATAGCTGAAACTGTAGACAAAAGAAGGGCCGTAGCAAACCCTAGTTTGTAATAGCAACACAGAGGACTTATTCATTCATTCATGACACAGCCATTCATTCAGCACTCTTGTGTGCCAGACATTGCTAGGCTTTATGAATGTAAAGTTGAGAGGTTTAATCCTTACAGCATGGTGGATCAAGTGCTATGACAGCAGTCATTGTGGTATGTATTTGAAAGTTGCTATAAAAAATATATGCTGGGCATTTGTCTTCATTTCTAACACAGAGCTCCTAAAACCCTTAGAATTTCCAAAGTGATAAGAGCAATATAGTTGTATTAATATTCATAACAAATACTTTCAACCACACCTGAGTTTATGTTAATACAGTGTATTTTGAATGGCACCCATAGATGGGGGCTGGTTGCCAAGGGCACCAGCCATAAGATTGGAAGGCTGGAACTTTCATCTACTCCCCTGACCTTGAGAAAGGGGAGACAAACTGGAGGTTGAATCATTTACCAATGGTCAGTGGTCAAAACAATCATGCTTTTGTGATGAAGCCTCCATAAACACCCAACAGAGAAAGTTAAGTGGTTCTGGGTTGGTGCCATATGAGAAGTAGAGATGCATGGGAGCTCTGCACCCTCTCTCATGTGGCTATTCCTAAGTCATAACCTTTTATAATAAACCAGTATCTACTAAGTAAAATATTTCTCTGAATTCTGTGAATTCTCTAGCAATTATCAAATTTAAGGCAGGGCTTGTTGGAATCTCCAATCTGTAGCTGGAAGGCCAGAAGCACAGGTGATAGCCTGGGCTTGCAACTGATACCTAAAATGGTGGTGGGAAGGGTGCAGTCTTGTAAGACTGATTCTTTAACTTGTGGGAACTGACAATTTCCAGGTAAATAGTGTCAGAATTGAGTTGACACCAGCTGGTGTCAGAGAATTGCTTGGTGGTATGAGGAAAAACACCCATGGGTCGAAATTGTTGTCAGAATTGGAGTCATGGAGGATCTTATAGAAACCTGGCAAAGGGACCAACAGAAACCTTTCAGTTTGGTTTTTATGTAATATACCACAGCTGTCCAAGTCACCTCAAGTAGGAGACAAAATGGGAAAAACTGCAGAGAGCTTTCAGAAGTCCTTAGATCTCAACATACAGGATGTGTTCAGCAGCTAGCAACACAACCCCTGACCAATGCTGATTTAAATGATAAAGATGATCAAATGGCTTTCAAATCTAGAAGACTGGGACTAGATGGTTCTGATTTTGGAACAATAGTTCAATAATATCATTTAGGTCTCAGACTTTCTCTCCCTTTTTTTGCTTTATCATTTTCAGCTTGTGGGTACTATCTTTCCTCTGGTACCAAGATGACAGCTGCTAACCTGGTAGGCAAATCGTGTAAATGTTTGGGTCTCCATTTCTCGTCTGTAAATGAGAGATGCAAATAAATGATGAACAAGATACCTTTTGGATTTAGCTTTCTTATAGACCAGTGCTACCCTGGGATGATAGTTTAATCTAACAGTTCTTAAACTTGAGTGTGCATCAGACTCACCTGGAGGATTTATTAAAGCACAGAACTTCTGATTCAGTGGGTGTGGAGTAGGTCTCAGAATTCACAAGTGGTAAGAATATCTAACTTCCAACAAGTTCCCAGATATTATTTAAGGTGCAGGTGCAGAGACCTCACTTTGAAAACCACTGTTTTAACCTGTCCATATGTGTTTCTCTGACCTGTAAAATGAAAGGGTGGCTATTCAGGAGGGATCATATCACTCCTAGCTAATTGCCAAAATCCTTTGGAGAGATTTTTTTACATAAAGATAATTGGGCCTTGCCTTGGAGAATCTGATGCTGTATATCTGGGGCTGGCCCCCCAAAAGTTGTCCCTGGGTGATTAGGAAGCTAGACAGGTCATCTTTAAGATCCTTCTATTTTTAAATTCTAAAAGCAAGATTACCAGTTATAGTAACCAGTATTTACAAAGGAAATCAAATTGTAACAGGATATAGTATTTTTGCTTTTTTCTTTTCAATGCCATAGATACCTGGAAATTGATATATTTTATTTATTTAACCACCTCCCACCCTTGGTTACTAGACTACATTACTATACTAGATATTATAACAATTCTTTCAAGAAGAAGTGAAAGTCCCAACTCTTTTAAGAAGTCTTCCCTACTCTCCTTCTGGAAGTACATAATCTCTCTACTCTTAGCTCTCCTAACATTTTATCTATATTAATATTATTACTCTCATACATATTTTCTGTGCCTTACAATGAATTATGTTCCAATGAACCCATTTTAGGTTGAAAATATTGTAAAATGAAAATGCATGTAACACACCTAACCTCATAGCTTAGCCTCACTTTAAATGTGCTCAGAACACTTCACTAGCCGACAATTGGGCAAAATCATCTTACACAAAGCCTATTTTATAATAAAATGTTGAATATCTCATGTAAATTTATTAAATACTGTACTGAAAGTGAAAAACAATGCCCTAATTCAAAATTTGAAATACAGTTTCTACTGAATGTATATTGCTTTCATACCAAAGTAAACTAAAAAAATTCATGAAGTCCAATCATCATAAACCAAGTACCATCTGCATAGGTATTTGTAATTATTTTTAATAATACATGGGCAGAGTTTTAAAAAGTCAAATAATATTAAAAGTTTACAAGACATAGGAGATTCCCAACCATTTCCCCCATTGTCCCCAGAAATAATTTTAGCTCTTTGATCTGCCTCATTCAGTTTTTATCTCCATATTTCTAAAAAGGAGGCTTCTACTGCTTGATTCTTGTCTCAATTTTTATCAGCATTTGTTGACTTCCCATAATGATATCTGAGGATTTCGTTCTGTTACACCAACTAGTGTATATATGTTTGATTTCCCCTACGGTTATTTAATTTTCTGGTAGTTGATAAGTGTTAACATTTTTATTTGTTTACTTTTAATTAACCCATCATGAATTTTTCCCAAATGCTTTGACAAATCTGTTGAACAACTGGCAAGTTGGTTTTTCCAAACTTGAAATATATTTTTGTTTTGTTTTGTTTTTATGGAATCCTTCCTGAGAACTGTAGCTCTCTAACACATTTCAGTCCTCCTAGTGGTGTCTTCCTGCCTCAGTCTTGTGTTGAAGCCCCTCTGCTACCAGAATCCTTTGTCATCCTCCTATTGATTGTTTCTGGAACTCTCATCATTCAGATATTGGAACTTCTGGATTGATCTTCTATATCTATGCTGTCTAGTATTGTAACCCCTAGACACTGGTTATTAAGCACTTGAAATGTGGATTGTCCCAATGAGATGTGCTGAAGACTTAGTATGAAAAAACAAAGATTGTAAAATAGTTTATTAATAATTGTTATATTGATTACATTTTGAAATGATAGTATCTTAGAGTTATATGGTTAAATAGAATATATTACTAAAATTAATTTTGCTTGCTTATTCCTACTTTCTTAATATGGCTGCTAGAAAAATTTAAATTATAAATGTGGCTTATAGTATATTCCAGCACTACTCTAATGTGTATTATCTTCTCTATTCTCTTTTCCATCTCTATTTGCCCAATTTTCTGGAAAAGTTCATCAGTTCCACTTTCGAGTCCTTCTCTGAGCTTTTAGTTCCAGCTGATTACTATCTTTTTAACTTTCAAGAGCATATTGTTGATCTCTTAAAGTCTTCCTTTTACACAGCATATCCACGCACTTTATGAAAGCAATAGTTTCATATCACTCTGATTTTATAATTGTAATTCTCTTAACATTGTATTGTGCTATGTTGAGCACTGCTCAGTTTCCTACAGTCTTCTTCAGCCTCTTTGTTTGGTCTCTGTATTTCACCTTGGAATCTTACCTCAAATATCTGATGCCTCTTGGCTAACCATTCATTTTCAAGAGGCACCAAAAAGCTGCGTAAGACCTGCTCTATGTATTAGCTGGCTGGCTGGCCGTCCTTACTGTGGGCTGATAAGGTGGAAAAGTGAAATTTCTCTGAGAGACACCCAATCACCACACTCACTACCAAGTATTAATTTGTGGAGACTTTTTCTCTGGTGCGTTCCCTTGCTGTAGGGAAAAATCTTTCAGGCTGCTCTCTCAGTGAGTAGCTGGGGGAAGAGAGAGTTATTAGGAGCCAGATGTCCACTTTTCACTCCCTCTAGGCACCTACTCATCACAGGCCTTTCTGATATGTTCCCAAATCCAGATCATCTCAAGTTCACTTTCTCTAGAGAACAAATCTTCTGTTTCTTGGCAAAGTAGAGCTAGCTAGTCCCTTGACTAAGGGTTGGCAAGAAGTAAGAGAAGGTGAGATGACAAAAGGCAAATTCCAGCCGACATTTCCCCCTTTAATCTGGGAGATAATAGCTTTCCTGAAAGTCCTACTGTGAGGTTTATGTTTATATTTCATTGGTCAGAATTTCATGGACCAAGCTTCCTACCTCAATAAGCAAGGTTTTCTGGGGGCAGGGGGAATGTTTCTAACATTTATGTTTCTGCCCCAAACAAAACTGAGATTCTATTGTAAGGATGAATCCATACATGAATGAATTATGTTTAGCAATATCTGCACAGAAGGAAAAAGAAACTAGGAGCTTCAATTGAATGAGACAAACCCTGCAAAGTATTTAGCATAATGCCTTGTTTATAGTATGTGCGCCCGTGCAAAAAAAAAAAAAAAGTTTGCTTCTGCTGCTGCTGCTACTGCTCTTAATAAAATCTATTTTCTTCATAGTCTGAACTTTCACAATTCCATTAATTCAACAGATGTTTATTGCACTATTACAAAGTTCAGCCTTTTGATACTGGGAATCAAAAAGGGAACTGAAGCTGATTCTGCCTTCTAAGAGCTTATTATCTGTGTAGATAAATAGAAGATGGATTGAATGTGATAAAAGTCTCAGCAGAGGCAGCCTTGCGAGTTCCTGGAAGTGGAAGGAACCTCAACTAGCACGGGTACAAAAGGAACCCTCGTGTAACAGATGAGGAAAATGGGAGCCACCCTGGATGTAAAGGGACTGTCCACAGCTCTCCAGCTTTCTGCAGAGAGAACCAGGCCTAGAGCTCTGGCTTCTTGGTGCCCAAGCAAGCACCTCTCCTGTTCTACTGCCCTGTTAGAAGGGATTTGGACATCCAAAATTTCATGAAGAGGCCAGAATAATATGCTCTTGCTCTTTGGGGAGGAAGGCAGACCATCTCACAGAAGTGTAGCCCTTGGCCGGAGAGGAAACCTGACCAGCAGTGGATTCACTGAACACCCAGGGTGGTGAGGATGTATATGTGCTGGCATGAAAATGAGGGCCCCTCTGAGTGGCGGATATGAGAATTCCTCTGGGTCAAGACTTTGATTCACTCTGGGGTTCTTAATTAGCAATCCTGATTTTTCTGAGGATTATTTAAACCAGGGAATGCATCTTGCATTATACCCCACCCCCGATCCACTGTGGGACAGCTTGCATCACTAAAATGTGGAAAAAGAATGGAAATTTGGCATCCTAGTACATGATACAGGATTAGCTGAGAGAGCAAGTCATAAGATGTCATTTGAAATACTTAAAAGATACTAAGTGCAGTCCGTTCACTCCAGTGACCACGATATGTTTTTAAACTAGAGAATACTTAGCTAGGCTTGCCATACAGTATAACCCAAGCTTTGTGGGGTTTGCTGTTGTGCCTTAAATGATGAAGTTAATGAAAATTGCAGACTGTCTGGCTGGCAGAAATAAAAATAAAGTCACATCTGGAAACAGCTGCACTAGCAATTAAATGGCATTTAATGTGACTAATAGCAATAGGGTGGTGTCTCTCCCTCTAGTATTAGGGATGTAAAATTCAGGCATCTGAGTGGCTCTATTATAATAGTTTTGAGTCAGTGGGTGTTTAGAAGTCATTCTGGTATTTATAAAGAAAAGCCCCCAGTGAGCCATAGAAGGGGATTTGAGTCAGGGAAAAAAATGAACAAGAGTTGCTCAGTTTGAATTTTGAGAACCAGCATAAATGTTACAGTTTTTTTCCCTAAGCATTAACTATTCAGTGTTTCAGTTCAATGAAATAAAGGCCTCTTGTTTCCCATACCAATCAAGTGACCTCCTGCCTCACTGTAATTAGTGGTAAACTTCAATATGCAAGCTGAAAGACCACCTAATTAAAAAGTGTAATTAATTTACATAGATCATTCAAAATTACTAGATTAGATAGCTTATGGAGATAATGTAAAACTCTTTGAAATGCTTTTATTGGCTTCTTTCCCTGCTGTTCCTGGGGTTCTGAGTATTTTCCTGGGAATGAGTTTATCAAAGTAGGAAGGCTTTGAGGTGATGGTTTTAGCTAATCATTGCTAAACATTTAATGCTTTGCAATTATTTTTATCAATTACTCAAGTATAAACCAAAAAAAAAAAAAAAATGGCCTTATCTTCTTGCTTGGTGCTGAGTGGCCTAATGTTATTAGTGAATGTTTATTAAGTGCCTGTTGAGTGCTAGATGCCACTCAAAACACACAGTTATTTTAGAGTTTGGCGATTAGCCACTACTCCTCTCTCTGGGCTAGACAGCACTTTCCTTCTTCTGAGAACGAAATCACAATGAGATGGCTGCAGGACCCAAAAGGAAGATATTGGCCAAAGAATTTCTCTCTCCCTTTATTCATAATTTATAACACCAAGGAATGTTCTGTATTATCTGGTCTTCAAAGTAAACATACTGGACTCCAGAGATTGGCCAAGTCCTTGGGTAACAGCCAAACCATCTGTTCCAATGGTGAGGAAGGATTATTCTGATTTCTTACCTTTCCAGGTTCAGAAATTGTGGCCCGATGGTAATATCCAATCATCAGTTTCTTTCTTTTTATCTGAGTTACAAAAGGAGAACATTTTCCTCAATTTATAATTGGAGCCAGCATCTCAGATGGTCAATCAAGCAGGGCTTCTAAACAAAGACGTTCACGGCAAGGGAGCTCTTATTATAGCCTGTCTTTGGGGAAGAGGTCCAGGGACCTTGGCAGCACCTTGCCAAAGAACAATAGATAAATCATCACCCTCTTTTAATTTCATCTGCTGCTTCTAAGAAGGAAAAATGGTCACAGCATCACATGATCTTGGATTAACTCTACAGGGTCGTCCTGCAAGTATCTCATAATAAGAGTAAGTGCCAATTTCTTCCTCAGTATATTTGACAATATGTATCATTATGACATGAACTTTCTGTAAGTTTTTAATATTTGGGGATTTTGAATCATTTGACAAGGAATTCTCTCCTGTCCATGAGATAAAATGTATTATTATTCATGTTGGAACCTGAATTCTACAGCTTGACTGCTTACATTGATTAAATTCCTAAGTGGTTCCTTTTTGTTCTGTGTAAACATAATCCAAGTCCACTTCACTTTCCATAACCTCAGTTTCCTTAGTATTGTTTTAGATAGTAGTATCATAATTAAGCAACTCAAAACTTTGATATGATTGGTTAGAGCAATAGCAGATTATCCATTCTAGAGGTTCACAAATATTACTGCACATAAGACTCTCCTAGGGAGTTTGAAAAAAACAAGCCAAAAACGGTTACCCAGGCTTTGCAATCAGAAATGATCAGAAATGATCAATATCATTTCTTATGGGACTGAGCAATGAAAGCTTGTTGTCATATACCTCTGAGTTTTGAGGTGGTGTGTTAGGAAACATTGTTGTGATTATAGCTTCCCGATACTTGCGCTCATTCATTCCTTTAGTCTCCAGATACTGATGGAGCACATTGTGTTCCAGGGACTTACTAAGTGTTAGGAGAAAAGTGGAAAACAAGGATGGTCAAGGCCATAGCCCCGAATGCTGCTATGATCTTTAATAGAGAGAAACAAAAAAAAAACAAGTAAATGAATGGCTGTATAATATTTCAGGTATCATTTAGAGCTTTAGGGAGAAATAATGTCATACCAATGGGAGATAAAGAAGTTATGTCTAGATCTCCATACTGAAGGTAAATTACAAATAAAGACTCTTAAATGTTTTAAATGAAGAAACCGTGAGAGACCCAGAAACCACTGTGAAAAAGATTGATAAATTGGACTACATCATATTATAATCCAACTCAAAATATCAAATGGAGGAAAAAAATATATAACACATATATATGAAGGTTTATGTTTCCGAATATAGAGATTTAAGAAAATCAATAATATCCACAACCAAATAGGAAGGGAATAAACAGTTGACAGAAAAAGGAAATACTAGCTATTCTTAAACAAGAAAAAATACTCAATCCACATGTAGTAATAGAAATGCATATTAAACTACATGGAGATATTTTCATTCATCAAATTGACAAAGACTCAAGAGCATGAAAACACATCAGCTTGATCCATGTGGGGAGAAACAGACATTCTCATATATTGCGGGTAGAAACGTAAATTGACACATTTTATATGAATGGAAGTCTGCTGCACTCTGTCCAGAATCTTCCTTCCACTCCTAGGAATTCATTCTATAGAGTTCCACATGTGTGACCTGATGCAGCATCATTTTTGATGGCAAAAGATTGGAAGCCACCTAAATGTTCAATAGGGGACAGGCTAAATAAATCACATCATGTTCACAAAAGGGAATACTATGCAGCTATAGAAAAGAATATATACTGACATAGAAAGGTATCTAAATAATGCTATTAAGTAAAAAATAAATCTGGCTAACCCTGGTGGCGTAGTGGTTTAAACCAGGTGCAGTTCACATACATCCCAAGGTCCCCAGTTCAAGATCCAGGTCTGGGAAACAACCAATTATGAACAACTGAATAAAATAAATGGGGCGCTTCTTCCTCTCTCTTCCTGCCTGCTGCCTGCTTGTCATCATAATTCCTGTTTGTACCTTTCCTTTAAAAAAAAAATCCAAGATGTGAGATAGTGTATAAAATTATACTACCATTTGATTGAAAAAGTATACAGAGGTATACCTTGGTGGTCTAGCAGATAAGGCCGTGGATATAGTCCACATACAATCCAAGGATCCAAGTTCAAACCTGGGGCTGGGGGAACAACCAAGATGAACAACTAAAATAAATGAAGTGCTTTTTCCTCCTCTTTTCCTGCCTTTCTACTCACCTTCATTCCTGCCTGCACCCTTCCTTTAAAAACAAAAAAAAAAGGATATAGAAAGATTAGATGATAGATTCATACATACATAATATGTGATTTTTAAAAATACAGAGACACATGCATAAATATTTATTTGTGTATGCTTAAACTGCATCAGGGAACGCACGCAAAAAACCATACCTTTTTTTTACCTGTGGGGAGAGAAACGGGGTAGCTTTGGAACAGGAGGAAAAGGGAAACTTTTCAATGTGTCTTTCTCTAATTTTAGAATTTTGAACCACACATTATTTATTCACAAAATTGTTTTTAATGTGAAAAGTAATCGTACACGATTAAAATACATTTGTTGTTTTAAAAAATAGACAAAATAACTAAACACACTTAAATTGTAAAGACTGTAGGAGACGGACTGTGGCAGAGCAGGCAAGATTCTGTATCAAACAGGCTTTTTATGGAAGATTTCTGCAAGGGGGTCATCTGGCAAAGGGCTGAGCTTAGGGAATGCTTGAGGAAAAGAGAGCATTCCAGGCAGGAAGAAAAGACAACATAAAGGCCTTGGGGGGGATGCCTGGGGTTTGGAGAAGCAGAAGAGAACCAATGTGTCTGGAGCAAAGTGAGAGAGGGAAAGGGGAAGATGATGTGATCTGGGAAGTAGCCAGGGACCTGGTCTGTGGGCTTTTGCATCATGCAAGGGGGTTAGAGTGGCGATCTGTGATGGGAGGATATTAGAGATTCTGAGCAGAAGCGTGACATCGTCAACCTCGTATTCTAACTACTATGTATTAAGAGTAATGGTTTGATAGGAAGCAAGGGCCGAGGCAGGAGGAAGAGGAGGCTATCCAAGCTAGGACAATGCTCGAGGTGCCAGAAGGTGGTGGCCTGTCCCTGAGGCAGTGACAGTGGTGAGAAATGGCAGATTGGGGAATATATTTTGAAAGTAGAGCCAAGGAGTCTTGCACTGCTTTGGTGGGGGTGCTAACTAGGATGATCTGAGGATGACTGCAATTCTTTTGGATTCTGCAATTGGGTGATACTTAGAGTATGTGTTGTGTTCTGAGCACAAAACAGACATGGTGCCTCCCTCATCTTGCTCCTGTGTGGAGGGAGAGACAGATAATAAACAAATGCTCACCTAGTAAATGCAATCGGCATAGGAGAGGGCCACAGGGCCTTCACAGGGTGCTGGGATGGAAGACAGCAGCAGGAGGAGGACCTTGCCTGGGATGTGAGATTTAAACTGACATCTCAAGCTGCGAAGTCAACTCTGTGAAGAATGGGGGAAGAACATTCAGGGCAAAGGAACTACATGTATAAAAGCCTTGAATTGGATGAGAGGAGGTGGTGTTTTGTGAATCATTAGGAGACGAAGGTGCTGGTGTGCAATGCACCAAGGGGATGGAGGGAGACAAGCAGTGGTGCTTACAGGCTAAGGTGAAGAGGAATTCACTTGTGTGTTTATGTGTTTATTTCTAAAAAGCCATAGGGTTGAAAGGTTTGTGATTTTATGAGACCTGGCCTCAGGATTCTGGAAACAAATGAGACAGGCATGGCCTCCTGCCAAGACGTGGCATCAGTGGGTTTGGTGCTGTTTACTCCATTATTCCAGCACCACCCCACTCCCACCCCTTTTTCTTCTAAAGTTGAGTTCCCAATCTTGAGAGGAGTAAATTTCCCTTTCTCCAGATCCTTTGGAGGAAGACAGAGGACTGGGTTCTCTAACAACCCAGATCAACAAGTGTTGGTGTGACTTCCACTTCCCAGCAGCCACACCTGCACTTTTTTAGTTGCTGCTCTGCCCCTTTGCACCACCCCTTTGATGGGCACGTGGGTGAAAATGAGTAACAACAAAATAGGAAAATCAAGAGTTCCCAACCTCAAGCTGAGCCCACAGTAACTTGGAAGTGGTGTGAGAGTTCAGGCGTAGTCACTCTGTGGGGAGGCCATCCCTCCACCTATGAAAAGCATTAAATCAAATTTCAGAAAGTGCTAATGGGGTCGGGGGTGGGGGTGTGCTCTGGTGGAGTAGCGGTTAGGTTCATCACCTCCAAAGGAGCACAGGCCATGTATCCCTGGGTTGGAGACCTGGGCAGGGGTGGCCTGTGGGAGCAGGGGGTGGTGGTGGGGGAGAACAGAGGTGTGTGGGGGGGGAGGTCATGGGGGAAGGGGGCGGGGACAACCAGTGTGAACAACTGAAAAATAAAATGCTTCTTCCTCCTCTCTCTTCTTGCCTGCCTACTCACCTTCTTCATTCCTGCCTGCACCTTTCCTTAGAATGAATTTTTTATTTCAGAAAGAAAAAAAGAACAACTTAATTGTGAGCTGGTAAGTTAATCAGTAGTTTCAATTTACCCGTTTAGCTACAGACCCCAAATTGAAAATGAGATGGTGAAAATCTGAAAGGGCTGCTGTCCCTGCCCTCAAGCTGCAGTGACCTCTGCCAATTTGCTGTAGAGATTTCAGGGCACCAGCCTAGGAGGTGGGGTGCTCAGGCTGGTTGCGTATTTAAAGAACTATGGGAACTGGTCTCAGGGGCCATCAGCATCAGTCCTGGTAAGAACTTCACACGCTGTGGACATCCCCAAAACTCCACCCTGCGTCAGAACAGGGATCTGAGAGCCCACCCTGCTGTTCCAGAATTACTGTGGTCAGTGATACAACTTCTCTGCAAGAACATATGAGATTGGTACATGAATGGAGGGCGATTAAAAGGGTGAAAAACAAAGATAGTAAAAGCTACCAGTGGAATAGCACTTACTCTCTATATGTTCAGCAGTCTCAGCTCAATCTCATGTGGTGGGTTCTATGCCCCCATTTTACAGATCATTTAGAGAAGCTCTACAAGGAAGGATTCCTTTACTTTTATTTGTTTTTTAATTTTTATTTTTCTAAGGAAAGATGCAGAGAAGAAACAAGCATGTTTTATTTATTTTATGCAGTTGTTCATCTTGGCTGTTCCCCAGGGCCCTTGGGTTGGGAACTGGGATCCTTGTGATGTATGTGGACTGCTCTGGCCAAAGGCGGCAGACCAAACCACTACTCCACCCGGGCACACCAGGTAGGGATTCTTTTAATAGCAGTTACTACACTTGATGCTTGACGGATATTTTATCCTAATTCTGGAGGTTTCGTTGACACCAATCAGGGTTCACAGAGGAGAGTGGAGCGAGACCTGCCAGTGGGAGCCCTGAGCAGCAGCCCTGACTCTCCACTGGTCACTGTGAACCTCTGGCTCTCTGGCCTGGCTTTCTCATCTTTAAAAATGGAAATGTTCACTGGACAATGGGGAAGAACACTTGGCGAGTTGGTGGAGGGCCTGGCATGTTGACATATATCTAAGAAATGGGGAGCCTATACCTAGGAAATTATTTTAATATGTAGAATAATTTCTACAATAAAAATTTTTAAATGAAAAACAAAAAAGAAATGGAGATGTTTGGCACAAATTCCAAAGGATTCTTCTGAACCTTTCATGTCACATCCTCTGTGTCTACATCAGATTTCAGGGCTGCCCCCTGTGCAAACACTAGATCCTTCACCCAGCATCGCACATCAGTCTCTGCACAGGGCTCACTTCAGAGATTAAACCTGACACATCTGGACAGGGAGAGCCCACCTTCATTCATGAAGTCTACACTGGGCCCTTCAACAATAGGGCCTTTCGACTCTATCTGCTCTCATTCTGGGCCATCTAGCTAAGTTGGGTTAACTCCATCCTAAATGGATGGCATAAATTCCAATAGGAGTGAATTCTTCTTCATAATTCAGGTTGCTGAATAAGCAATTTTTCAACTGGGAAATCCAATTCCTAAATGCTGGAGAACCACTAGTTCATTCATTCACTCAACTAAACATTTTTTTAATATTTTTTATGTATCAGGCACTGTACAGGGGTCTTAAGACACCAAAGTAGAAAGGCCATTTCAGCCTTCATGGATCTTATGTTCTTCTCAGGACAGAGAAAATAAAGAAATAAGCATGTAGCACCCACTGAGGGAGTGGTGAACACTGTGCTGAAGTAAAGGGTAAAATAATGGGTATATAGGACACTTGGGGGACACCTAGGTTTGGAAAGAGGATTCAGGGAAGGCTTTTATAGAGATCACATCTGAGGAGAGACCTGAATGAAGACAGAGATATAACCATGTGGAGGTCCAGAGAAAAGTGCTTCAGGAAGAAGGAACAGTCAGGGACCCTGGCCATACACTGGGAACAGGAACGATCAGTCTGAGGAACAAGAGGCCAGTGTGTGCACACATGGCCAGTGACCTTCAATCTGAGGAATGAAGCCCTCCTTCCTAATCTAGCTGGTCACAGTTTAGAAATCAGAAGGGCTGCAGGAGAGGAATCACATACTGTGAATTTAAAGATGAGAAATTTTATGACCAGATGGGCCTACTAACATTTAGAAGACCTGCAGCAAGAGTACAAATAGAAGACCAAATACTTGATGTCTAAAAATTTCAAACAAGCTATTGTGAAATAAATTCTATCTTCTTACCTTGACAAATAGGTCTTTATATAACTTAGAAATTCAGTTGTATACTTTTTTTGAGGTCTAGTCTCCAAGCTCTGGACTTGCCCCTTCCTCTCTTCCCACCCACCAGCTGCATAGGGACCTCCCACATGCACAAGAGGTTACCCTAGCTCCCTAGTCCAAGCTCCATGACAGCCACCATGAACAGCTCCCCCTGAGGCCTAGGAGTGTGCAGACTGCAGGTGGACTGATGTAGGGAGGACCTCACACAAGCCTTGGAAACAGGATCAGGGCTATTAGACAAAGAATTCTGAAGCTCAAGATGGTCTAGAGGACAGAGAAAGTTCTGGGTATCCTCCATCACCTTCATTTGGACGAGGCACAAATGTGGCCATCTTAAAGCCAAGGTCCAAGGCAGGAGACACCTTCATTCCCAGGTCTAAGGATGGTGCTAGAAGTAGTTCCTGAGTGATGAATGTTAAAACAAGCATCCTTACACCAACAGGTTACGAGCCAGGGAATGAGGGCTGTGGTCAAGGTGCAAGAGAAGTTGGGCTCAACCTTTAGGATAAGATATATATATATATATATATATATATATATATATATATATACATATAAATGTATATGTACATATATATACATATAAATGTATAAATTTTATACATTCGTTATATTTTCTGAGTTTTTTTCTTTGTTCTCTTGACATAAGTAATAAACTCTCTAAAAGCTCTATTCTCTCTTGGTTAAAGGAATTCGAGGAAAGGTTTTGATCTTTACTTGAGCAGAATACTTAGGGGCAGCAAAATTTGGGAGACAATGAGAACTCAAGAGAAAACCCAAAGAAGAAGGTCAAAGTTGTAGTTTAGTGGTATTTCCAAGCCCTCCTCTCCCCACACCAGAACATTTTCTCTCCAGTGCTAACACAAGATGTTTTGAATTAAAAATGGACACCTTAGTGTAACAAGACTGCTAAATGACCCTAGTAGCTGTTCTTCCCCCCACCTCTTGGTACTGTCACCTGGAACATGACTCTCCAGTATAAAGACACCATTTCTCATCCTTCCATGTAGCTGGGTATGATCATTTGGCCAAGTTCTGCTCAACAAACCTGAGTAGAAGTGTTGTGTACAACAGAGATTTCTGTTAAAGGAAGAAGGATGTTCTCCCCTTGCCTCCCCTTCTCCCTTCTTGCTGGATTGAATGTGGCATGGGGTGTGCCTTTCTGAACAACATGGACATGGCAGAAAGCTTAGCAGGTGGAATAACAAGATAGAGGGGCTGCCACTCTGATGCTGCAGAAGACCTCAATAAGCCTGATGTGCTCGCATCCGAAATATTAAACTGGAGAGATAAGCATCTGTCTTATTTGAGTCACTGTTGTGTTTTTGCTGTTGCTGTGTGTTTCTTGCATAAGCTAGTGAATTGCCAACACATAGTATTCTCACCACCTCTTGGAGGGAACGAGTTCTGCAAGTTTAACTTCTCCTGTATAAAGGACAACCTTTTATTTATTTTGAAGATTGTGGGTTGTCTCCTAATTTATGTTTATTCTCTTGTAACCTTCCTGAATTGTGTAGATTTTGAGCACATCACGTCTCAGCGGGGCTTTGAGTTTGAAATCCTTTAAGTTTTGTCCAACCTCAAAGAAATCACCTCTGCATTTCCTAAAATGCAATAATTGCAATTCTATTTATTATCTGTTCTCAGTTCAATGGTGCCCTGCGCTACTTACTATCTTTGGGTTGGGAACCTGACCCAGACTATACACTTTCATTGAATTGAATTGAGTTTCTGAAGCATTTTCTCTTTAAAGAGACAGCATCCGCTGCATTCTAGATTCCACACTTCACACCCAGGCTTTCATGCGCTCCCCCAAGTAGACAACATGAAACCATGAGAAAAATTATAATTTGGAGAGAATAATTTTTAGGGAGCACTGTTCCTCTTTGACCCCTTCTTACCTCCATTTTCTGGGAAATTCCTATATACCTTTGTCTTGCCAATTAGACATTACTTCCCAGGCCCTAGACTAGTTTGTGTCTTCATGTTATTATCTCATACCTTTGGTACATTCTTTTTATTACATATATCTTGTTTATATTTACTCCTGTGCTGTCTATATTTGTGATCTCTAAAGGTATAACTATACCCCTTGCATCTACAGGTCCCAGCCCACTGCTTAACTCATAGCCAGTGCTCAATAATATTTTAATATTATTTGATTGAGAAATCAAGTTGATTGAGAAATGAATAAGTGAGCAATGAATAGCATTATCCTTGACTCCTCTTTCATACCTTACATCTAGAAGTAAATCCTAGACTCTTCTTGAGAAATACTTCTAGATTACAATCATTTATCACTTTCTGTACTGCTCTCATTCTTATTGAAGCAAGTATAATTTCTCCCATGAATTACTGCATTATGCTCCTAACTTACCTTTCTGCTTCCTCATCCCTCTCCCCACCACACATGTAATATGCATCAACCTTTCAGTATACATAGGGGGAAAGGGTGAGCATGAGGGCCAAGTCAAAGTGAGGCCCATGTTGAAGACAGCAGTACATCCCTCCCAGGACAGGGAAGCCATAGAGTCTCCTTTCTTAGGTTTTAACTAGTTCAGATAAAAACTACAGTTCCCAGTCTCCACTGAAGTAGGTATGACCCTCAATTTTGTTCAGCGCATTGCGAGAAGTGATAGATACGTTTTTAAACCATACATTTAAAATAAATAAGTGAACTCTATTCTTCATCTCCCTTTCCAGCTGCCTAAAAGGTACAGGGGTGAGAGTAGGATCTAGAGCAACCACATTTGGTCACAAGGTGGAAATCCAATTCTGAGAAAGGTAAAGCAACAATAAAGAAGGCTGTATTCCCAATCTTTTGGAGCAGCTATACCATAAGCCTTGGAATGTGAGGGTAATAAAATTCTGTCTTTTTTAAGCAACTCTAATTTGCAATGTCTGTTAGAGCAGTCTGATATGCATTCTAACTAATAGTTACTCCCTTCTCGATTACAGCTACTTTATGGGGAATAAAAAAAAATGATGCCAGGAAAATATATATGGAAAAGTCAATGTCCCTCCTAATGACTTAGGGGGCCCTCAAAAATTAAAGGAGAGGGGGAGAATAAATTCTTGTTATAGATCAGCAGAAAGAACTGTCTTTCTTACCCAGATCCTCTGGTTCCACATATTAGCATCTTGGGAAAGTGGGAGGCAGAGAAGACAGCTCTGCTGCTTGGTTTCCAGCCCTAATGTGTAAAGTGCCTTTTGGGTGTAAATGGGAGAATTAGCTTAATCTCTGGATTTGGGGGGTTTAGAGGGATTTAAGGCAGACTTTTAATCACCCTTCACCCACTTAGGCCCCAAAGCATGAAATTTGATCACATTCATTTTCACCTCCACCCAGGGCAAGGTCTTTGTAGTCATGACCAGCCATTGTAAGTCACCCTGCCCTCAGAGCCAGCGGTCCAGGGCCTGCATCTGGGGTGCAAGAGCTGCCCACTCACAAAGTAGGTTTCCTGACAACTCTCTGGAACATACATTTTTTAAACAAAGGTCTGGGTTATTATCAACCTGTATTTGGGTCAGTGGGAAGATATGAATCTGTTATCCATTTACTAGAGTGCATGTATCTTCCAAACAGTTGTATTCTTGGAACTACTGGTTGACAATTGCTTTTTGATTCTTGACCCAGCTTGTCCCTAGATTCAGATTTAGAGCTAGAAATCCTCTGGAGATTTGCATTATTTCTTCTCTGAGAGTCTTAATCATAAAGGTTAAGGTTCAGTTAGATACCACACTTTCATAAACTGGGACTGAGGGGTGGGGCTGAACCTCTGAAGTCCTCTGCAATATAAGCATTTTAATGGGAGGAGACCCACCTGCTTTCATCAGATCCTCAAAGGGATCTGAGATCCCCAAGGAGGGGGACGGTGGGTGGGGGGGAGTAATGCATGAGTTTTCATCAGAGTTAGAGAAATTGATTAGGGAAGCAGTACTCTAGATAATAGTGATTTACCCCCAAGTCCTCCTCTCTCACCCTCCCACTACCTCTAGATACAGAAAGGTCATTTATTTACACACCTTGTATCCCCTTGCAGTCCTCTTTAAAATGAGAACACTCTATGAAGGGTATTTCATTAACTCCTAGCACCTTAGAAAGTTAATTTATCAAATTACTTTCTTCCTCAGAATCCCAGGTTCCAGGGTGGGAAGAGAATATTGATTGAGAAGGTGGGAAGGTCAGAGCACACTGAAACAAAGCTGAGCTACTTCTCAGGTCAACCTCTGCCAGCACAGGGTGTAAAATCTGCCTGACCATCCACCATCACTGAAAATTCCAATGTGGGGCATGGCAGGCTGGACTATACCTTCTACCAGGCGCAGGCTCTGTCCCTCTGTTCATCTCTCACTCCCCATGACCCAGCAAAATGCCAAGCACATAGTAGGTGCTCAGAAAATATTGGTTAGATGAAGAAGGGAGAGTGTACGGGTGGATCTCTCTAGTCACTTTGTGTGGATAATGTGTTTCCCTGTCCTCTGAGAATGGTTCTAAAGAATAAAACTGCATCTAGGAGAGAGTTAACAATCTAATTAGAAATACATACTGAGGTGTCACCACATCTGGACATAGGGAACAGACATGTGTACCCACCTAGATATAAAGGAAGTCACAGAGGACACTAAACCTAATCAGTCAGAAAGGCCAGAGTTACATATTTAAGAAGTCTTTAGAATAACTTAAGACTTTTTTACTCTCCTATGAGGTGGTTAAAACAGAATTTTAACAACAGAGTCCTTTGCTTTTTCTGCACTTTAATAAAGTTTGAGAAGGGGCTTAAGGAGAATGACAACACTCAAGCCCCTTCAGCACCAGGACTTGAAGCCAGCGTGAAGACACACCTGCCACGTGTGCCCCCCCCCCGCCCCCGGGGTGATGTGCTGCTGTCTCTCGGCACCTGTTTGCTATGACACTTTTTCCCGGTCGAACTCAGTCACCGAGAGGCCTTCCACCTGCGCCCAGAGGTTTTCTGGATAATCACTTATCACCGACCCCAAGCACAGGCTCCTCCCTCTGACCGACTCCTCCGGCGCCCGACGTCCTTGAAGTTAGTTGTTGGTGCAAACCGGTTCCCACCGGAGCCCCAGGGATGCCGGCTGCCTCGCCTGGCGCTTCCACCTCTGCCGGCGCTGCCCCGCGCGAAGGCACCACCGGCCCGAGGGAGGAGGCCGCGCGGCTGCCGCTGCGCCCCCTGGGGGCCGGGCGGGACAGGCCGGGGTGCCCCTGGGCGCCGGCAGGACGACGGGACAGAGGGGCCGCGAGGTGGCGGCCGCTTCGGGCGGGCGGGCCCGGCCGGCAGAGGAGTTGGGCTATTTGGTAACTGCACCATCCACCCAAGCCTCATTACCACCTCTTAATGAGACCCCTTTACTCCGTGACGTGCAACCGCTCCATCTCATTAAGGAAATCGCTCTTCAATGCTGATTATTTTATTTGCAGCCATAATTATATTTCTTTCGGCTAAATCACGGTTTAATCGAGCCCACATGGAGGGCAGCAGCACTAATTACGGCGGGGGATGCGGCGGCGGCGGACGCGGGCCGGCTAGGGGGCGGGGGCGACAGGGGGTGCCCAGGCGGCTGGTGCTGCCGGGGGGCTGCTGGCGGGGAGGGGCGCGGGCGGGGGCGGGGGCCCGGGCTCAAACACAACAACTTATTACTTCTAATTCCCCAACTGTCACCAAATCACCTGCACGAAACAAGAATCTAATTTGTTAAGCTGGCATGTCTGCAGATGGAAGATCGATCTTCTCTGTAGATTTCTCTAATTGAGTGAATATAGACGCCCGGAATTAGCCGCACTCCGGCTGCCGGCAGGGGCGAGGGGAGAGGGGGAGGGCAAAGAAGTGGAGGGAGGGAGAAGAAAGAAGGGAAGAAGGGGTAGACGGCAAGGGAGAAAGAAAAGGGAAGAAAGAAGGGACGAAAGGAAAGACGCAGGCGAGGAGAACCGAGAGCGTAGAATTACAGTGGGAAGGCGAAAAGGCAGAAAAGAGAAAAGAAAAAAGTGAAAGGAGGAAGGGGAAACAAAGAGAAGTGAAAAGGGGGCGTGAAAAGGAAGAGAAAAAAAGTTAGAGCAAGGGCAGGACGTTGAAGAAAGGCGAGAAAGATGGGGAAAGAGAAATTTCTACTTGAGGAAAGCTTATCACCGGTAGAATGATAGCCCGCTCTCCCCCAATCCCTTCCCAAAGTGCAAAGTAGCTGGAGAAGCCTAGCCCTGCCGAGGGCCTTAAGCTGGGACTAACTGCTGGTGAAAAGAAAAAGGTTGGGACGGTGGAGCCGGGCGGGGAGCGAAGGGAGGGGGCTGGGGGCTGAGCGCCGGCGGCTCCAAGAAATGGCTTACGGAATTACATTTGTTTTTCTTGTGATTTTATTAAAAGTCACTCCTCATCTCCAGAATGCGTGAAAATATCTACTTTCCACTCAGATACACCGCATTAACTTGTTGGAGGCGAATTTGTTTGTTTGTCTATTTTATTTATTTGCTAGATAAGATTGATGCAGTCTTATTAGCGCTATATCTAGTTATAGAAAGAGATAAGGATGAGATGTTTTTTCTTTTTATTCCAATTACTAGCCTTGTCACCTAACTGAATAACTGATATATGATTATTTATCCTGAGTAAATAGAAATAAGAAAAGCCACGAACTTAACACATACAAACAAAATCTCTGTGTCACTTATTATATTCCCTGTGGCTAATTGGGACCATTAAAATTACAGGACAGAAGGTAAGAACGGGGACACACAGAATCAAGGAACTGGTACTGATCTGTCATTGCCGAGGTCCCTGTGTTGAGGGCCATGGATGCTGGTTGTTAGGAGGCAAAAACAGAAGGGGAAAAAAAAAAAAAAAAAAAAGGCAAGGACCAGGCCCCAGCGCCCACGAAGAGCCGAGCAGGTGGACTGTCGCGTTACTCCGCCTGGTTGCAAACTCTGCTAAATGGGAAACTTGATGGCAGGGGGTGGGGGAATTATACCGCGCTTGTGTGTCGACACTGTATCCGGGAAGGGTAGACAATCAGACTTTGGGTGAGTTTTCGACTCCTCTGTCGCCCCCGTATGCGTGAGCAGGCGGTGGACACAGGCTGCTCACACACGCGCTCACACAAATACACGCGCCACGCACACACAGCAACTCCTCCCTGCGTTTAAAAACCAAACAAAAACTTATTGATCCTTGACTTTTAGTTCCCAAGTCGGGAGCCCGGGTCCTTTAGGCAAGGAGTTTTTGCAGCCACGCGGTCCCGTGGCGACTTCAACGGTACGTCCCTGACTGGGAACCACCCAGAGTCCCTGCACTCGCGCGGTCCAGCGAGGCCTGGAGAATGAACTGGGCCCAGGCCTGTTTCGCTAGGGTTTAAAGGCGCGCTCTCTGGGCTGGAGAACCCTCGCCCTAAGGAGAGCCAAAGGAGCTGTCGTAGTGGCGGGCACTAACACTGAGCCAGTCTCTTTGGTTGTTTTCTCTTGTGGGAATCTCGAGTGAGTTCTTTATTCAGTGAAGTGAGAAAATGCTTGTTCACCCCTTCCCAGAGAGTTGGCTACCCTCCCAGATTTCCGTCCTTCTACTCACCCCCCCCCCCAAATCAACTCCCTCCAAATGAGCCTCAACAAGCAGTGCCAGCCTCTAGGTCCCGCTGGGGTGGGGCGGGGAGGGTGGGGGTTAGGGGGAGCTTAAGTTCTGGCACCTGCTTCGCGATGTGGGAGAAAGTGTTCACCATTGTTTCGAAGCTGTGGACTTGAGAGCTTCCCTTGTTCTCCTCCTGTGTTTGCCCCCACTTTTAATTTTTTTTTTTTCGGGTGCTAAGGTAGACCTGAGGAACAAGATCTGATTTGTCATTGCATTTGGGTTATTGTATGTCTGGAAAAGTAAACAGGAGTGTTCAAGACACTTGATTTGGTTTCTGTAAGCAAATAATACCCCAAAGCATGGCTGTAATTTACCACGAATTAAAATTGATTCTTTTCATCAGGCAAGAAAATAGGAAAATGTGAGATCGTTAATTATTGAAGGAGGCGCTCCTCATTAAAGGGAACAATGTTACAATTCAGCATTTAATAGCAGGAATGTGAATAATAACGAGCCATATTTCAGCCCACTGTCTGCAAAGCAAAGGGAGCAGCAGTTTACAAACAACCCGAACAGCCCAAAGTTACATTTAATAAGCACTGGAGGTTTCTGTAAGTGGACAAAGCGATTAGGGCGCGGGACACACTACTCAATTCTTCCGGAGCAGCCGGCATATATTTTGACTGAACAAGTCTCTGTCTCTACAAAGGATTCACAGAAACATACAATAATACAATTAGAGAGAAAATCAGAATTACAAACCTAATCAGCATAAATTCTTCATTAAGGCACTTTCTGCGGGGATCTCCCACTGCATCCCACCTCCCCCATCCAGTCACAAGGTATTTCGAAATCTTGCTCCGGGACAGGATGGCAAGGCAGAAGGAAAAACACCGATTTTGTAGTTGCTGTGCTTGTAATTTAAATAACCAGCAACCAAGGTTTTGCTTTTCTTAAAGACAAGAAAAAAAAATTTTTTTTTCTTCCAGGAGTCTGACTTCTCTCAAAGCTACAAAGTTCTCTAACTCGGTCTGGGCGCGCGGGCTGGAGGGAGCCGGAGCGGGTTCCTTGGCCTTTAAATGCTCTTTGTGCTTCGTTAAAAAGAAGAAGGGGGAAAGGGAGAAAGAAAAAAATGATTTCCCTGTGCATCGCCCCTTGGCAGGCTCTTGTACAAAATTCAATCTCTATTTTTTATGAGAAGTAAACTGTCTAAATAAATTTTATTAGGGGCAACCAATATATTTTCTGGTAGTTCCCTTTGTTCCACTTCTACGTGTGTGTAACAATCTAAAACCTATTTATTGAGGAAAAATCACTGGATCCGTCATAGAAAATCCTTTTACTTTGCTTTGAAGTGATTTCTGAAGACATTCTTGTCATTCCGAAGATTTGGGGGCCATTGCGCTAAAGCCTCGCCTTGTTAGGGACTTCAGTTCCCATGATCATGTGGGAAATGCCTTAAATTATCAACAGCAGTGGACCTGACCGGCACTTTCCCGGCTGCCCCAGGAACGTGGGAAGATGACGGGGAATAAAATTCTGGTAAATACATCTCAGGCACTGCCCAGGTGAATTCAGACATCGGCCAAAACGAGCTGCCGAGAGGGAACCCGGCGCGGGGACGAGCATTTTACGTGCAGACTATTGTCGTTTTCTTCGCCACGCCTGCTGGCAGCCGGCTCCCTATTCCCGGCTGCAGCTCGGGCTTGCACCTCCCCACTTCGACGCCCCCACACCACCTCGGGTCACCCCCTCCCACTCTCAGATTTCCCATTCTTTTTTTCCCCTTTCCTTTACCCTCCGCCCCCCCACCCCCCCCAAGCATAGACTCTGAAGTCTTGGAAGAAATGATTTAGTTTGTTTATACTGCTATAAAAATCAAGACCAATAGAAAAGTCATAAAATGAAGCGGGCTATCAATCACGCCGCAACATTGTTATTCAGCGGTTACTAACAGAGATGGATAATCCTTTGATTTCGTCCCATTGTTATTACTTTGATGTGTCTTCACATTAACTATTACACATTTATTTATCGACCTGAAAGATACAACAAAACAGAATATACGAGCGAAGGCGTGGAGGAGGAAGCTGCCCCGCCGGCGGCTGTTCGGGGGTGGGCTGTGGGAAGAGGATTGGAGCGCCGTCTGCGCGCACTTGTGGGCTGGGGGCCCTGCTCGCTTCCTCTCTCCCCAGGTCTTGGCCTCTGGCCTCCCCTCTTTCCCTCCCGCTCTCTACTGAGGGTACAGAGGAAGGGCAAGGAGAGGCCTCGACAGACGAGCGGATTTGGAGGATCGGGGTCCTGCACCAGGCCCCCTCGTCGTTTCCTCAGACGTTTCTCCCCACCTCTGCCCGAGCCTTCCGGTCCTGGAAACCCCGCTACCTTCTCCCAGGTGGGCACAAGTCCCCAGGGAGTCCCTGGGAGCGTGCAGTCAGGAGCGCACTCCCGAGCCCCGTCCGGCGCTCTGACCGCGCGGCCCTGCGGGAGACCGTAGCCGACCTCCTGCGGCGCACGCCCGGCTGCTCGGTTTCCGAAACTGTTGTGGGGCGTGGTGGCGGAGGCGGGAGGCGGGGGTGGTCTGTTTACTTTAAGTCTAAGTATTATCCTTCCAGGCAAAGGATTTCTGGAAAGCAAACTAGGCGTTTGCGGAACACCTTCAGATCCCAAACAAGCCACTGCCAGCCGGGTTTTGCCAAGCCCCAGCCTACGGTCCCGGGCCCCCAATTTCACGTAGGCCAACTAGGCAGCCGCTCTGGCGGCCGCTGAAGCTCCGCCAGGCCGGGAGCTTAAGAGGACGCGGCTTCTGCCGCTCGGAAAGAACCCGTGTGGCTGGTGCCCAGCACTCACACGTGTGTGCGCGTGTGTGAGCGCGCGCAGGCTGTGTGTGCAGGAGGGGAGGGGAACGGGCTGCAGGAGAGGAGGAGGAAGCAGAATTGCCCTAGAGTTCGCTTTGCCGCCTCCTTTGTCTCCTTGCTGGGTCCCTGTCACACACACAGCTAAGGACACACACACACTCACACACACACAATTCCTCTCGCATCTGCTCTCAGGCAGCATTTCCAATGTTTTGTGTAAGTCAATTGGACGGCGAACAAAAAAAGCCATTTGCTCGGTATTATTTAAAACAGACTTCATAGGGCCACCCTTTTGTTGAAGCTTTATTTGCACTAAATGAATAATCTTAATTGCATCACTCTCGAATTAAAAATCAATGTTAATCAAGTTGAGAGTAGTAAATATCAGTTTTCATTGTGCCTGGGTAGAGGGCATTTTTCTTATGTTGCAAATAAAAATACAAGTCAAATAACTTTAAAAGGACATTATGTTCTGCTACAAATACAATTGAAACGGATTGTTTAGGAGCAGATCAGAAATGGTACAGAATTTTGCACTTAATTTCCTCAGTTATCATTTACAATAAGAACCTCTGGGCTTGACAGCCAAGTCTAAACAGTAGTAAATTAGTACAAATTTATACTGATTTTACTCTAATAATCGTAATAAAAGCTTATAGATTTGGCACTAATTACATAAATGCCTAATGATCTTGAAAATTACTCTGGTTAGAAATATATTACTAATCTAAACTTTGTTGTTGGCTGGCTCTGAAAAATCAGAACATTAGAAATGGTTCGCTTCACTTGTGCAAAGCACTTTAAATTGTTCAACTAGTTTAACATATTCAAGAGGAAAATAAAGAGCGTTTAACTTTATTTACAGCCTTAAGTGGAGTTGGGAGCCCAGCTGAACTTAAAACTTTGACTATAAGAGCGTGTTGTGGGCGGGCAAGAGAGCTGGGCTGGGCGTAGGAGCAGGAGCCTGGCGGGAAGGAGTGAACTAACCCACTCTGAGCACTGCTCTCGTAAAGCCGACTGCGGGCCCTGGCGGCTCCCGGGCGGTTGACTCTTTTGCGCTTTAGGCCTGCGGAGGGGATGCGACTCGGTAGAACCGGGGACCCAATCCCGGCATCAGGACCTTAGGTGCAGGCCTGCGGGGTGGCAGCAGTGTCTAGTCGCGATTTGGAGACCTGTGTACCCTTGTCTTCCATACTGGCAGACCCGCGCCAGCCGTAGGCTAGAGTAGCCCCCAGCACGTGGCGGGGGCGACTCTCGGGTCACGCGGGGGTCATGCCCGGATCCAGCCCTGACTCTACCTCGGCCAGTAAAAGATCTTAGCTTAGAGACAGAGCTAAGCCTTTGGGGAGAGCAGGGCAGGGCAGGGAGCACAGGTGTGCCAGAAGAATATCGCAGGGAATAACTAACGGAGGCCGGGCCCAGAAGCCCAGGACGAGACCGAGGTAGCCGCCGAAGGTTTAGCTGCCGCTGGAAGCTGGAGCCGCCAGGGCTGCCGCCGCCTCCTCCGGGCGGGCGCGGGCGGGCGGGCGGGCGGGCGGGCGGAGTGGGGGACTCTCCGGGCGCTGACATTTGCAGGCTGCCCTCCTGATTGGTCCCCTTGCCGAGCTGCTCACGGGTTCATTCAACTGTTAAGCACCTCCCCGTCTCTCTAAAGGACATTATAATGCAAGAAGCCCCCTTTTTAACCACAAACCGAATTTTCTTTCATTTAGGTGATCTATATATATCTATATCGTATAGCTTATAGCTTATATCTATTTTAAATAACTTAAAGCCGCTAAAATTTGGGGGGGAACAGCTTTCGCCCTGGAGCGGTGCGCGATGCTGTCTCACGCCGACCTCCTGGACGCCAGGCTAGGTGAGTGTGCGTCTCTTGCCCGGGCAGCCAGAATAAACCGGGGCAGGAAATTGTCAATTTGTTCCTTATTTTACCTTAATGTGCCCTAAATGGACTAATTTCTTTAAAAGTAATTGTGCTGCATTAAAGTTTAATTTGATTTAACATCATCTTAAAAAAAATCTGTGGAATATGTAGATCCAAAAAGGAGTTGGGAAATGTTACTTTTTGTTTTTCTTATTTTTTCCTCTTCCCTCCTCCCCCTTTATGATTATTATTATTTTTTTTTTTTTGAATTGCGGTCTACGCCCTTATAATTTGTTTGGAGGTGTTTTCTCTCTTCCCCTCTCTTGTTTGCTTTGATTTGGGATTTCTTCCTTCTCTTTTGTCCCTCTCTTTTTATCTCTTTCTCTTCTTGTCTAAGAATGACTGAATTTGTAAAAATCTGGTAGGAAGGAGATACCGCTGCAAGCCAGGCGGATTTGTTAAGTAACTGCGCTCATTGAGAAAGGACAAAAGCCAAATTCATCCTCACAGGCACCCTCTCCGGCAACGGACTGGACGCGGCCAATGGCTGAGAGGAACGCGCTTTTTATTTCTCCGGGAAGAAAAGTTGAATTCTCGAAAGTTTGATTCACTGCGATGTCTATAGAGTTTCCTTGAGTTTCCTTAATGCTGCCTGGGTTGTCGAGCTCTGGGTTTCCGGTTCGGGGAATCTTTGGTGATGGATGTGACTCCATTTCCCAAACACTTTCTCTGACTTTAGGGGGAGGCGGAGCTGATTTGGGTTGATTTCGGGGGGTGGAAGGCTTGGAGACCTATTCATCTTCCTAAAGGGAGAGGGATCGGCTGTGAGCCGAAGGTAGAGTTCGTCTGACTGCTTGAGCGCAGGTGGGGCAGCACACAAGGAATCCTTTATTTTTCTCCTTCTTCCCCCTTTTTTTCCCGGGCACAAGATATGCTCTCGGGTTCTTGGGGCGCCAGCGGAAGGGTTCGTGAAAGGGACTCCGAGGCATGTTTTATTGCTGATAGGAGTGTCTCCTTGTGGGACAGGCGAAAACATGTGCTGTTTACTCTCGGAGCGGCTGCTTCAGAGGGGAAAGGACCGGATCGGGTTATTCTAGCCGAGTTGTCCAAATCCTGGGGAGAGCAGATGAGCATCCTAGAAGTCTTCTCCGTTAGGGCGCGTGGGTGCGGAGGGAGGCGAGGACTGGGGCTGAAGCAAAGGGGCTCGCGCCGGGAAGGCATCGCCAAGAAAGTAGTGACCGCGATCCCCTTGCTTCCTCAGGTATGAAAGATGCAGCCGAGCTTCTGGGACATCGGGAGGCGGTGAAGTGTAGGCTGGGTGTAGGGGGCTCCGACCCCGGGGGACATCCGGGGGACCTAGCGCCCAACTCCGACCCAGTCGAGGGAGCCACTCTGTTGCCGGGGGAGGACATCACCACAGTGGGCTCTACGCCGGCCTCGCTGGCGGTGAGCGCAAAGGACCCGGACAAGCAGGCCGGGCCCCAAGGCGGCCCGAACCCCAGCCAAGCCGGTCAGCAACAGGGTCAGCAGAAGCAGAAGCGCCACCGAACGCGCTTCACCCCCGCACAGCTCAACGAGTTGGAGAGGAGCTTCGCCAAGACCCACTACCCTGACATCTTCATGCGCGAAGAGCTGGCGCTGCGTATCGGGCTGACCGAGTCCCGCGTGCAGGTATGCAAGGCCTGGGCGCCGCGGCAGAAGGTCAGGAGAGGTGGTGGGTGGATTTGGGAAAAGGAAGCGGGGGTGGGGGTGGGGGGGGGTCTTTTCTTCCTCAACCGCGACGCTGGGCTGCGCTCGGGCTGCTTACGCGTCGCTGAGTCGAGTTAGCTCTCCTGCCGGGAAACAGGATCACCCTACTAGAAAGGACATCCTGGGCCCCCATTTCCGCCCAGTGTAACCACATCCCAGCAGAAACGCCTCAAAAACATAGCGGGCGTTGTCCTACCGCTGGGTCGTCTCTGTCCAGCTGAGAAGGGAATATTAGCCTCTCCCAGGCTGGCTAAGCCAAGTGCACACCTTCAGGTCAGCTCGCGTTATTGACAAGTATTTCATTTCCTAATGAGTTTGTGTGAAGCGTCGGATAAATAAGGGAATGAATATTTGTAAAGAAAATATGAAAACGGTGGAGGTAAAGGTATAATAAGCACCTTTTTAAAATCCACACTTGAGTTCACAGCGTAGTGTTAGTCACCCGAATATCACCCTCTCGCCGCTTTCGGGCAAAGCACGCCTAGCTTTGATGTTTGTAAAGCGTTTGCATTTGGGTGGTCTACCAATACACTGGAGGCCCCAGGAGTGATTCCTCCACTCCCTGTGAGCCCCGCTTTCCCCTAAAGGAAACTTGGGGGAAATGAAGGCTTTCTGTTGTAGATATCGGATCTGAAGAAAGGGCATTTCGGGCAAGGAAGATAGACAGGTAGCATACGAAACATACTGACCCCTTGTTCTCATCCAATCATTCTCCAATTTGTAGTTTATATCGAATTTAGAAAATCGCAAGCATAATTTTTCTAAAAATTGGGGAATAAAAGTATAAACCCAAAGAATCTCAGATTACTGTCCTACTCCACACCTCCCCGCCCCCGGCTTTTTAAAAGAATCAAAACAATGTATCAAACGTTTTGTGGTCTGATGCTGGCAATGAAATTCCAAGTCGCCTACTTTGTCTTGAGCTATCCAGGGTGCTGAAAACATTCCTTTTCTTTCTTGGACCTGGATATTTTCTGTTCCTTACCTTGGCTGACAACCACAGTGCTAGCTATTTTACCAATTAAGTATAAAGATCTCAGTTACTTTACATTGACTCTAAGAAGTAAGAGATAACGATGGCCACAATGACAGTGTTAGTCTAACTTAGAAAAACGCATATGCTTCTGGTCTAAATAGTTACAAAATGAATGTCCTCGGGCACTCAATTTGGTCAAATTAATAAAGTAATACTCAGTGTATGACATAGATGAACATTTTCACTCAATTTAAGTCTGGGTGGTTTCATTAGTTAACTCTGGAAGCCCTGAACAATCCACCATTGAAATTAAGTACCAAAAGAATGCTAACTGTATTATGAAAATGCATATTATTAATGCTTTTCTAAACTTACATCTCTTCCTTCAAAATATGAAGTTGAGTTCAAACCTTTACAGAAAGATACAATTTTAATACTTTCATTACTGTTAATGATAATGCTGGCTTGTTAAAATCTTGTAGGTTCACAATTCATACATTTGCTTTCTGACCCTCAAGAGAAATACTGTCTAATAATTTTTGTTTTAAAGAGTAAAATGCTGTTGCCTCAACTAGACATGCTGGTAATTAGTTTAAATTAAAATAGAACTTAGAATCACAAAACATAATTGGACAACTGATTATATGAAAAAAGAAAACGAGGTCTATTAAACTTTATTAGGTCTTCCAAAGGTTAATGGCAGTGATTCTTCTAATAGAAAAAGTTGTAAATGAAATAAAATATAAACTATGTAATAGAAACAGTTATTTTCAAAAAGTACACAAAAGAATATTCAAGAAGAAAGAGACAAAGTACTTTAATTGTTCTAGCATAATGTTCAACCAAAGATAATAGCTTGAGGCTGCTGATAGGAACAATTTAATACAATGGCAATTTCAATATTTTTAAAAATAATGTTTCATAGTTTAAAAAGTAATCAGATCAACATAACCTTCTTAATTAACATTTCAAAATGATTAACATTATGTAATGTAATGCAAAAATAATTTATGGAAAATGTATTTACTTCACAATCCACTGTACCATTGCTCCTTGACCAAATTCAAATTAAATAGTAATTGGTTTATGTTCTTATATGATGAGTACTTCATAGTTTTCTTTATAGTTAACAGATTGTCACACATTCTTTTCAGTACGTGGGCCACTGCACTGATTAAAAATGATCTAAACATTCAATTTACTGCAATTGTGTGTTTTTAAAGATGCTCTTTGATACTAGACTAAATGAGCCAACCTACTTACTTTATATATATATATATATATATATGGTATATATCACACTTTTAAGTATTTATTAAAACACCTCTACTCACATGGAGGCCAATTCCATATCTGATATTGCTCCCCTTTCCTGGCTAGTGTAATAAAACCATTCCTTTTATAGTATGCCATTATTAGAAACCAATTTCAGAATTATTTATAACCTGGAATGGCTTATTAAGCAGCAATGTGAGAATCATGCAAATTACGCGATCAAATGCAATATAATAAGCATAATCATTAGTCTCTAGCACGGATTAATTAACTTTCAATATTTTATTTACATAAAAACCAAATCAGTGAAATAACTTCTGCACAGTCAGGCTTGCCTTTCAATATTTTATACGAACAAAAATAATGTGCTGTAATTCCATTGACCGTGTCCCCCAGAATGGCCCTGTCACCTGCCACATCTTAATAGGGGGACAAGCTGAGAGTATTTTCTAGTTTTCTAATGGAATGAGAAATTGCATTTTCTTCCTCTCCCAGCACTATTAAAGTGTAATGAATTCGGCCCAGAGTTCACGGCTGGCTGATCGAAATGAACCTGAGATCTAGGCTTTAATATAGCTCCCCAGATTTCCTCCCAAATCTTCACATTAATCATTTGCTGGATTCCAATGAGATCTTCATAAAGCATTTGCTTTGAGGGGAAAAAGTAATATTCTCTCTTTCTCTCTCTTTCTATATTTCTGAGCCATTTATAGGTGGGGAATTAAATGGGTTATATATTTTAAAATACATTTACAGTATGTCTATATTACTGTAACAGCAGATATCATGAAAGTGGATTTTTAAATTCTAACCTCCATTAGATTCTCACTGTTGTATTAAGTATTTTCTGAGAAGAGCTGCATTTCAAACTGAGTACAAAGTTGGCTGGTAGCTGCGGTTAATATATTTCCTGGAGTTGTCATCTGTGCATTCTCAAAATCTCCCTTAGGTTTTGCCTGCATTTTAATCCGTCATGCTCTAGTTTTCAAGTGGAAACATTCACATTTTAAAAACATATGCATCATAGCTTAGAATGGAGGTGCTCAGACCCCATGCAGCTTTTTTTCCCAACCCCAGTAAACCATGAAACATAAAAAAATTTGTAGCCGTCATTTGACTACTAACCCTCAAACATAATTGAGCACGATTTTTTTCGATTATTCCTACATTTAGTTCTTTAACAGCTGTTCCTTTCTGCCTGTGCCTGAGCAGATGCTAGATTCAGAAACCTTTCTGGCTAGTGTTTTCTACAGAAATTCTACAAGGCAATCCCATCGCCCACCCCTTGCTTTCATTTGCTTCTCTCCCCAATCCTCCACCCTAGTCCAGTCTGCCACCCTTCCCCCCAATCCCATCCCAAATATTGAAACATTTTGGAATTCATGAAACTTATAGGATATTAGGAACTGATCTTTACTTTATAGCTATTTTTCAAAATATATCCAGAAAAGAAAAAACTCAGAATATATCTGTGGGCAGCGTGGGGACCATTTGAACACAGACAGTATTCTTGTCCATAGCGCCATCATATGCAGGTATTCATGAGTATCTCCCGCAGCCCACCCATGGGTGGGTAATGCAAAGTGACCCTCAGCTGCAGATCTTTTGCAGTGCTGTCCTTCATTCTTCCTCTTCCTCTTTGCTGAAGAGGTGGGCTAACAACTCAATTCCTGGCTTGGATCCCATTCACCAAGAGAACCAGTGCCTCATCTGCTTCACCACCAGCTCAGGGGCTCAATCAGGGAAGGCACCTGTCATATTTACCCAAATCAATGGCAGAAAATGGGAAGTGGGGTAGAAACCAGAA
Source organism: Solenodon paradoxus (assembly GCA_004363575.1). Taxonomy (NCBI): domain Eukaryota; kingdom Metazoa; phylum Chordata; class Mammalia; order Eulipotyphla; family Solenodontidae; genus Solenodon; species Solenodon paradoxus. The sequence goes on from RJWH01000422.1 coordinate 602,405, forward strand.
AAATATAAAGAGGTGGGGGATGGTGTAGGTATGGTAGAAAGGCCAGGACCAGCCCAAAGCCGGTAAGAATTCTAGATTGCAACTCTGTTCACACTAGTAAGGGTCAAGTATGTTTCCACTTGTACCGGTGTGAACACACACCCCTGTGCACAGCTGTTTAGTGATTAGGGTGCCTGGTACTTCCATACTCAAGATACTTTAGTTTGCAATATAAATACGACAAAATAAACACTAAATAACTTGGATTAACGGATGAAAAATCTTTTTGGCCATGACTGGTGGTCAAACTGTGTTGGTCACATCCTAAGAGGAAACTCAGTACCTGAGCTGTGTCCCACATCATTTGTATTTCTGCATAGTAAACCTCCTGCTGAGGAGATGTGAAACCATAGTCTGCCAAGCAGGCATAGTAACAAAAAATTTTAAAAAATTCAAATATGAGGTGGTCAGGCAGCTGACTACATTTCTTTCAGGAAGGCTTCCCCTGTGATAGTGAATTTGACATTCATAGGCAAATTTGTCCAGTAAGGTCTGAAGTTTCAGGGTCATTTATTAAGAAAGACCAAGTGGGAGGGTTATTTTCATTCCGAATATATTTTATCAAACATATCTTCTATACGAGACATCTGAGTTTATACAAGAAGATTAAATTTGATACAGAACTAGGTGTGAGCTTTAAACACGACCTCCTTTAATTTGTAGTGGGCAGGGAATTTGCTTTTAGTTTATCGATGAAACGGGGACTTGAGAGAAATGGATATCTTATTATTCGGGATCTTTAGTAAGTTTTTAAAAAGAATAAACTCGAAAGGCCTGGGGCTCAGATCTCAGGTCCCAGCACACCTGCACAGCCCAGACAAACACGCCCTGAGAATGAGGCTCGGACACGCGGCAGTAGTGCCAATAGCTATCTGAGGAGTCGGAAGTCACGGTGGCGACCCACACAACACTAGCTCAGGGCGCTCGGATCTCTGTATTAACCTTTCCGCTCTGTCGTCCGTGACGTTAGGGGCTTTCCTTTGTCTTTCTGTTTTGAAACTGGCTATGTCATATACGGCCCTTCATCCATTTCCAAATTCCCAGCGTTTCTGAAAATTCTATACCCCATCAGTGTTGTAAGGTAGGCTGTGAAGTCACAAGGGCACACCTGTGGGTCCGGCTTTGCCACACGCCTGCCTGCAGACCCGTGCATCTGTGCAGAGCGTGGAAGACGCCAGCGCGCCAGGGCGTGGCGAACCCGCGGCCAGCACTACGTTTTCACGGTGTGGAAGCGCTCCGGGGACGCGATCTCTCAGGACCCCGGAGTCCGCGCTCGGCGGGCCTGAGGCCGAGCTGGTAGAGAACCAGGGTCTCTGCGCGGGTGTGGGGGCGTGTCTGGTCGGTGGCACCAGTTCCGCCTGGGCCAGAGCGGCCTGACTCACGCGGGTTTCTGGGGCTCAAGTCCCCGCCCCTCCTGCCGTCCCGCTGGCTAACAGCGCCCGGTCTGTCTCCTGCCCCTTCCGCTCCAGGTCTGGTTCCAGAACCGCAGGGCTAAGTGGAAGAAGCGCAAGAAGACGACCAACGTGTTCCGCGCGCCCGGCACCCTGCTGCCCACGCCAGGCCTGCCTCAGTTCCCGTCCGCCGCCGCGGCCGCCGCGGCCGCCATGGGCGACAGCCTGTGCTCCTTCCACGCCAACGACACCCGCTGGGCGGCGGCCGCCATGCCGGGCGTGTCCCAGCTGCCGCTGCCGCCGGCGCTGGGCCGGCAGCAGGCCATGGCGCAGTCGCTGTCCCAGTGCAGCCTGGCGGCGGGGCCGCCGCCCAACTCCATGGGGCTGTCCAACAGCCTGGCGGGCTCCAACGGCGCGGGGCTGCAGTCGCACCTCTACCAGCCCGCCTTCCCCGGCATGGTACCCGCCTCCCTCCCCGGCCCCAGCAACGTCTCCGGCTCTCCCCAGCTCTGCAGCTCCCCGGACAGCAGCGACGTGTGGCGGGGCACGAGCATCGCCTCCCTCCGCCGCAAGGCGCTAGAGCACACAGTCTCCATGAGCTTCACTTAATGTCCCGCCCGCGGCTCCCGGCGCCGCCCAGGGCCGCCCGGAGGCCGCTCCAGCGCGCTCCCGGGGCCCCGCTCCCAGCTCCGGCCCCGCCCGGGCGCCCGGCCCCGACCCGGCCCCCGCGGCCTGCCCCTTGGCGCCCGGCTTCCGCCACGCCTCCTTCCGTCCTCCACTCTCCCCCCACGTGCTCCGGCTCGCCCGAAGCCCCAGCCCTCCCTCCGCCTGTTTTCGCTCACCGGGGTCCCCAGGTCCCGCCCGCCCCAGGACCTTCCTCCCAGCGCAGCCAGCGGCGCTCGGCCCCAGCGCCGGCGCTGCGCCCCGCCCGTTCCCGCTACCCGCGGCCTCCCGACTCGCATTCTTCGCGCTCGCGCCCTCCTCCGGCCTTCCGACTGGTGGCGTTCCCACCCACACCTTCAACTCGACGCCTTCGACCCCGTAGCCTGCTGCCACTCTCCAGTCCCACCTTTCCCCGCCACTCCTCCCGCGCCCAGCACAAAGCATCCTTCCCGCCATTTTACTTACCAGGGAGTCGACTCAGGATCTGAAATCAGACACCAATGGACTGGTTGTGGGCAGAAATACAAACAACCGCGCTCTCGCTCACTCAGACACACTTCACACTCGCGCACACCCATACACAGTGCACCTAGGTCACACATGGACGTGTTCAAGGGACAGCACAATGTTAGGGATTTTTGTCTTCAAGGAGGGCAAGCATCATCTGAGGGCCCAACTGATGTAGTCATTTGATTTATCCTTGTATTTTTTCTCTGAACTCCATTCTCTTTCCCCTCCATCACCCAGCTACTCTAGCCCGTTGCCCCTAGTCCCATTCACACAGCCCTCTATTGGTTTGCAAAAGAACGCTTTTGTTTTTATCTTATTTTTGTTTGCTTAAGCACAACTGTGTGAGGCTATTTGAAGGGAAGGCTTCCCAGGAGGAACATGTCAGGTGGATTGGGTGGCTGGAGTAGACTAAAGCAGTCATATGATAAAGAAGAGATGACCTTATCCATTTTGATAAGTCTTTATAAGGAAGAGTAAAATAAAAATGTAAGAAAAATTTCCTTTTTGTAAAAGCAAAAACCACATCTTTTTTTTTTTTTTTTTTTTTTTTTTTTCCTGGATCCTTCAGAACTGGGGTTAGTTTGTTTCCTTTTCCAGTTCTCTCTCCTCGCTGCTCTGTGCCCTTGGTTGTTTTGTGGTCGTCCTGTCGTCCCTCGTGCCCCTCGGCCACCACCCTGGCCCCTACTGGCAGCCTATGAGCGCACTGGGACACCTACAACCCTGCAACTTTGTACAGAGAAACACAATCAGTTCTTTCTGCATGTGCTGGTCAAATTCAAACCCAGAGAACAGAAGCGGTTTCGAAGACTGAACAAACATGTGAAATAGGATGTTTGGTGTAGATAAAGCATTCTTGTTACATACTGGTCAATTTGTGATATGTTTTAACTTATTGTCTGTGCTTATTTATGGAATTTGGTTTTCTTAATAAATGTTTGAGCTAATACAAAGCATATTATTTGACTTTTCCGGACAAGTTTATATCCACTTCAATGTAAATGGATAAAATAAAATCATTTTCAGTATGTGATACGGAGAATGATGGGTTTTGGTGTGCCTTTGAATGGCGGGAGGGGTCTTCTGGGGAGTGGGTGGGAAGATAATTCCTGCAGGAGGGGCTCAGTTTGCGCTCTAGCGGTTGGGTGCAGGGGTTTGGTACCAGTCCGCCCCTCAGTAGGCTTGGGTTCAGTTTCCCTGCCCGCAGTTTCCCTGGGGGGTCCGCAGGCCGCAAGTGAGAAGACCCCATAGCACCTCCCGCGAGCTCGAGGCCTCGCGAGGCTTAGGGCCCGCTCGGGCCTTTGGAGCCTGAGATGCGCCCTGGGGAGCAGCTGCGGGAGCTAAACCCCAGCCAGAGAGTAGATAAGCTGCGCTGATGACCGGTTTCCTTCGGAAAGAAGAGTGCAGGACCTCTTCTCGCCATGCTGCGACCCTGTGATGGGAAAGCTTCGGGTAAGAGAAAGGGCCATGGTGAGGGAAGCGTGGGGGTCCAGAGCTCTGCCCTCCCAGGGCGCCCCGAGTCCCAGGTAGGCAGCGGACTGGAAACATTGGTGCTCTTTCCTCCTTGAGGGCGTAGGCCTGTGGGGCCCGCGCAAAAGGGCGACCTGGCTCCTTTGTGTCTACAGGTGTAGGCAGGACCCTGGATATCCTTGACCTCCTAAGTGGGGTCAAGCCTACCAGCCCCCCAACGCAGCCCAGACCCCAGCGGGCATGCTCTGGTTTTCACTTGGTGTGAGCTAGTCTCGAATTTAGCCACCTCCTCAGGATATTCCTTCCCCAAACTAACTAGTAGTAAAATTGCTGTTAATTCTGTAGTCTGATGGCAAAGGTTGCAGGTGTGTTTCAGACTTGGAGGCGAATTGTTACCACAGGCTTTCATTGGAAGAGTAACCAAAATCAACTTTGTGCTTTGAAATGTAGTGGTCATTGTAGGCACTTGAAAGCGCACCCATTTTTTTCTGTGGGGATATATTGTAAACTCTGAAAACACCCTTGTCCTAGAGTAGTTTCCTAGTTTCGAGTTTTAGGAACCATTGAGTAATTGTTACTCAACCAAGAGAACACAATAGAATTTCCTCAAAGGTGAGGGCAAAAGGCATGATTTTCCCTGATAAAGTCATATTCATGTTACCCTAGGATTTTTAATTAGAGGTAAAATTGGTGGGAAAATATTTCAGTTCTATATTTCCTAAAGGGTATTTTTTGATATAAGGTAAAATGTTTAAAAAAGTATGCTCATTTGGCATTTCATTGAAAAATGAAACATTTCTGTATTTTAGAACTCATCCTAGAATTTAGCAGGACAGTAAAATTTCTAAAATATTAGTAAGTGAAAAAGACTTAATTTTTTTTATTTCATATTCCCCCTTGTCTTTAGTGAATCTTTTAAAATTTGTAGTTGCAATACTATAATTTCAAGTCACATTTAAGAAATCAGTACAAATCACAGATTGCTTCACCAGTGAGCATGGAAGGTTGTTTACAAGGATGCTAATTTTACAGCTTTTTTATGCTGCTATAAAGCATAACTTTATGATGTAGGAATGCAATAAAGGATACTAAATGGAATCTTTAAAAATTGTATTTCTCAAAGGCAAGGGAAATGGGATCTTTCATTAAAAAAAAAAATGAACCAACTCAGAAAACTGATGAAAAGTTACAAATCAACTGAAGTGAAAGATACTTTCAAAGATATTTGTATTTCATAACATAGTGGTTATTTATCAATATTATAATGGAAGTGTACAGAGTTTTTCACTTGACCTAACTCTAGGATAATATTTGTTTCTATGGCAATAGATTTTTGTATTAAGAATTCTGAATGCTTTAATGTCATCTCTGCCATTAGCATAAGGGCAGGCAACCTGACCTAAATTGTTGAGGTTGACAGTTTAACAAAGATAAAGAGCAGGGAATGAGAATCTCAATCACAACCTGGAAAGTTTTTTGCATTTTGAAGGAGGAAAAAAATAACAATGGAATAGTACTTTTTTTTTTTACTCCTTGGCAACAGCTATTCTGACTCAAAACTTTTCAATTCTAATGGTAGCTAATTAAATTTAATAAGGGAAAAAGACAACAATGATTAATAGTAGCAGAACACACGATAGATAAATATAACATGGTAGATGTCCTGCCTCTAATGAATTGTACTTTTTGCTGAGTATCCTGTTTGTCTTGAACTGTAACCACATACTAGCTAGAAAAAGTCAAAGTCCATTATGATGTAACTATATGATTGCTTTGCTTGAATACACATATTCATCTTTGCATCTTTATTTTCTCCTTGATATCGATACTAAATATATAGGTGACATACAAATGGTGGCAGAGTAACAGTGTCATACTTAGTTTGCCTTTTGTTGATGACAGAAGAAATTGGATATAGGAATTCAACCTGCTAATGACGAGGTTGGGCGTTGAGTACCACATGGAACCTAAAGCAATTTGGGTGCATCAGGGTCAATGTGAATGGAAAATACAGAGGAAAATAACTTTGGGGCAATTAATGTTTGATGCCTGCAGTGACTGATTTCCCTGAAAATGATAGTATTTTTAATTTGTGTTGTGGACTTTGCATTTAAGTTTTTACTATAAAGAGAAAACTTGGTCCACAAAGATCTGTCTTCTAGTAATGACAGCGGTGAACCAGTTGGTTAAAATACTGTGATCTTCCTTTTCTCCTTTTTTTTGTGACATATAGGTAATCTCATCTGAGGGTATTTATGTGAAGAAATAACATCATAGCAGGGCGAAACTACTGGCTCATTAATCCTAGCATCTACTTCCTACAGGGTTCCTTGATTAGTTAGATTCATTCATCGGGCATTTCAGAGTTTTTGATTTGTCACCATTGGCTGGGTTCACTGAGTTCAGGCTAAATTGAGCCAGAAGCAATGTTTATTAGTAATTTTGTAGTACAGGCTACCCTAATAATTCAACCCAAAGATCTCATCTGAAAAATATCCATTCCTCCTCGCTTCTAAATGTGGGTTGCAGCTGTGTTCTTAGGGAATTGAAAGAACACAAGTGATTGGGCATGTATTTTCTAAATTATTAATATGATGGCTAATAGCTATAAACCCATCTTTGTATCCAGTGCAGAAATTATGATTCATTTTAAAAAATGAAAGCAGCAACAAAGGGGGGGGCACCCCCTGCCTGGCTCTCTGCTGACTCTCATCAGTGCAGAGCTTTTGGTACAGGAATCATGGCTTATTTAGCATGTGGTCATTACAGAGACAAACAGAACAATACCTTTTGCTTTCCTTCATGCATGATCTATCAAAATAAGGCATAGATCTGTAAGTCTTACTGGAAAATACTTGTAAAGAATTTCAGGCGCAGAGAGGGCCCTTTCTTGATTTCAGTGATGTCATAATCACGCTTTAAGCAGGCATAATTTGTTGTTTGGGCAGTTAAGATGCATTTACCATTTACATGAAAATATTCCATATAAGTTGCCATCTTTTAGGTCACATTAGATTTGAGCTACACTTGTTGCAGTTACTTAGGCTGTCACAACCCCTCTTAAGTTTTGAGTTAAGTAATTCACAAGTGCTAGGAAATCTATAACTCACACAACGTATATCGTGTGTGTTCTTTACATCTTTCATGGAAGTGTAATTATATGCTTTTGCTTTCAGTCATTCTTGAATCTAAGATGAACCTAAAAGTCAGATTAAGACCTCCAGAAGCTCTTTAAACTGAAAATACTGTGATTCTTATAAAATTAAAAATGAAACAGTACTAAATTTTAAAACATAAAGCATAGGTATACTGAAATTAAAATGAATCTTTTCTAGATTTTGTAGTTGTAGCATTCTGAATGAGATCAGTAAGACTGAACTGGCCTTCTGTGTTGCTTCCCTTGTTTTATTAAATATCAGATGTTTAGTCTGCCTTTAAGGTGTTCCAACATTAATTCCAAATGTGACATTTTTAGAGGGTGCTTATTATTTTCCTTTTGGTGTCTTACATTTGAACCTCATTTTTCAGTTTATAGAGTAAATTTCCTCATTTAAATTTTGGCAACTTTATGAAATAGACATTATAATCCCCGTTTTACAAACAAAGAAACTGAGACTCATAGAGGCCAAGTAACTTGTTCAAGGTCACTCACCTGGTAAATGGCAGAGATTGTTTTCTTAAGTCAGGTTTTCAGAGCTTTCAGCAATGAGAGAGTTTGAGAGAGAGAGAGAGAGAGAGGAGAGAGATATCTCTTACTCTTAAATTATTTTAGGGGAAGAAAATGAAATAAATTTATTATTCACATTCTTGTGAATAAGATGATTTTTCAGGGAACATGATAACTGTATTAAAATTAAAGTGGGTTTAAGAGTCTAGAAACACTGATTTTCTTTCTAACTTTACCTTCTTGCCAGAGGTTAGTTCAAGATAGCTCTAGTGTGCCACTGAGAAATTTCTTTATTGTGTGAATCAGTAATGTCTCCTTATAACATAAGCTCTGAGCTAGGTCTGGGAGTACTCTGAGGGTGGGGGAGCGTGCAGACTTCGTTGATGGAGAAAGGAGATAGTTTGATCCCTTGGTGCCTCAGAAATACGTCTTGTTGAAATATTGTTGTGAGAAGGTGGCTTAAGATGGTGGTATAGGAATTTCCTGAGCTTACCTCCTCCCATAGACACACCAAATGTACAGCTATATATGGAATGATTCTCTCAGCTGTGTTTCATGTCTGTCCCTGCAAGATTTCATAGGGATAAACACACACATATTTAATTTTATTGAAGGAATATGGCATCATAGCATAGGTCTAAGGTGTACATCATTGTAATTCAACATCTGTATAGAATACATTGTTTACCATCTTTCATCCTATAGTTCATCTTTTACCCAATTTGCCCACCATTAGGGGCATCTCCTAATGTTGGATAATATTAGTCATAACCTGTGCCTCATTTTTCTGTCCACCACATATTAGAAATCAAGTCATAGAATCATAAACTTTTAGCATTTGAAGGGACTTTTGAAGTCACCTACTCAAATTCCTTATGTTTGCCCCATTTTCATTACTTGACAAGTAGACTTGAGATTCTCTTTGAACACTAGATAAGTCTCTGTTACTTGGCCTAACTGCCAGGACATCCTTCCTATTATTGAGCCTACTCTACCTACCGTTCTTCCTTCTGTAGTCTCACCTCATTAGAGCCTTTCCATCATATATCTTGGACCTGAAATTATTTTTCTTTTTGGTCTTGTTAATTTTTATGTCAATCACAGTACAATATTAGGCTATCCTGTGATGCCAGATAAATCTCATATCTCTGGTATAACACAGCCAAGGCTTACTTCTTGGTCACAAAAACTCCACTGTGAAGGAAGTGATTCTCCTGGATTACTACCCTTCATGCGATCACTCAGTAATCCAAGTTGTTCTCATTTCGTGATGTGGCCACCTCATTATGAGTTTTTCACCAGCTGTGGGGAAGGAAAAGAGACAACTGGAAGGTTGTGAATTTGTTCTGATGCTTTGACCTCGAAACCTCTCATGGTTCAATCAGTAAGAAATAGCTACATGACTTCCTTTAATTATAAAATAGCTGGCAAATGTAGGGAAGCACATAGATACTCAATGAGCAGGAAATATCTCTGCCTCACTCCATTTATCTATGATAAACCCCTTAGTTCCTTCACTTAATGTAATTTTTATACTTATAAGTCATCAACCTTTTTGGGGGTTTGTGTGTTTATTTATTGACAAGGCATGATTGGGAGTACCAGAGAAATTAATGCTAATACAAGCTATTGAGAAGCCAATCATATAGTTACAGAGACAATATAAATTTGTTTTAAAAACAAAATTATACCGGCCAGGTTTTTAATGGTTTAAGTGATCAGTATTCTGATTCATATTATAAATGCAGGGGGAACTCAAAGAAGTAAGATATCATTGGTATTAGAATCCTTGGGTAAGGCTTCCTGGAGGAACTAGCTTTACAGAACAGCAGGATCATCTTTTAGCATTTTTTCTCTTCACTTTATTAGGATTTTTTTCTTCTTTCCTTGTGGATCTTATTTTCAGGTCAATAAAATATGTTTTGTATCTCATTTTGGTGTACCATCTCTATCATCCTCTTAAATTTGGGAACATTCACTAGATTCTGCTCTCTAAAGACAGACCAAGACAGGACATGGTTCATACCACTTGCCATTCTTATATGAATAGCCATTCATAATCTGATAAAACATATTATCACTGCTATTCCCCTAATGGATAAATTGTAGCAATGTTACTTCTCAATATCTAGCATAGATTCTAGTACACAGTAGGTGCTCAGTAAATTTTGAATTTAGTTTTAGCTCACAACTTATTGCACTTGCTACTCATCATTTATATCTGGGGGAGTAGTTAAATAATTAAAAAATATCACATATTAAAGGGCTTGCATGATTATTAAGGTAAAAAATAAATTGCTCCTGACAATAAGCAAAATAGTATTTTCATTACCATAGAAGAGACCATTCTCATCCAGTGGTGAACACTGTGCTCACTTGGAGTAAAGTGGTCACCCTTGGGAGGCTAATTACCGTTTCCAAAGAACTGGGGTACCACATAGTGTCTTTTAAAGATAATTTAGTAAAAGATACTCTGCTGTTTTGGAAGAGTTAATATGCCACTCTTAGAAACTCTGGTGACTGGATTGTTCCCCACAATAGAGGGAGGCGCACATGCTTGCCAGGAAACTAGCTATCTTAGATTTCCCTGTTGGAAGACTTAAGAGCTTCATTTTCATTTTAAACCTAGTGGCTTCTCTAAGAACTGGTTGTATGCCATGAGACATTTCAGATTTGAAGAGCTGTGATGAGAATTTTCTCCTTAGAAGAATTTCAAGGCAGGACTTTAAGATTCTAGTAGGGGTTCATGATACAGACTAGGAGGTTGCTGCTTCTCAGGGGGAGAGGATTTTTTTCTTTTAATTACAGAAGAGCAATCCTTGTCCTGTTCCTAGTCTGCTGTAGTTGGGGATCACCAAGAAATGCAGCAGGTTTGGAAATCAAAGTAGTAATTGTTGGTTAACCATTATCTGACAGTGTGATCTGGTCTAATCACTTAGCAGCCACAAGTTTCTATTTCTTCAGGTAGCATATGAAGTTCTTTCACACGCTCATCACTTGTAATAATGCTATAACTCTATATAGCTGTCCTAGTGTAGGGCAAGTCAGTTAAAAAGTATCTTAATCGGAGGTCTGGGTTTGTTTCTGTTTGTTTGATTTAAAGGTAGTGTCCTTTCTGTGTGGGGGAGGGGACTTGATTCTGTGCCAAGTCAGCATTATGGTCAGGAAATTGACAAGGTAAACATATAATATGTGCTCTGTTAAAGAATTGCCATTACTGACATCATCCCTGGACTTCTTGTATAGGGTTGGGGCTACATGGGAGTTATTTTCCAAAATGGAAAGAAAGAATTTAACTTCCCATACCCAAATATGGCTGTGCGAAGGAATCACTGTCCTTGTTCTTCAACTTAGTTCCATGAGGTTTGTATATCATTCAGTAAAATGATTATCTCCTGGATTTAACTAAAGATAAGAAATTAGAAAGGCAATCTAGACATTTTCCTATAGGAAGCACTTAGTTCATTTTGGTTAGATTGATTGGATTCAAATAGCACTTGTTCCTTATGTAAAGCTAGCAAAGCAACCAGACCACTACTTAGAAGCTAGTATGGAACAGTGTCAGCATATTCATTCAGTTGCCAAGGAAATGTCTAGTATTTATGACCACATAGGAGAATGAAAAAAATGGGCAGCCTAGAGGCTGTTAAGGTGAGTACATGTACACATTCCAGGAAATATCTCTGCTCATAAACGTTTTTAATGTGTGGATAAAGGCAAATAGTTCAAGTTCAAGGGAAACTAGTTATGTATGTGAGGTTTGAGGGTAGCTTCCAGTTTTCTTATTCTGTGACATTTTTAGAATCAGAGGACTTTTTCTTTCAAACTTTTGTCAAAATAGGAAATTAGCTGTATCATTTATGTTTTCACAATAGATTTAAGCAATTTGATAACTTATCCATTTAAAACACTTTAATTTTAGTGTAGAAAAAGTGTCTTTATCTTAATTTGTTTAAAGAATTTAGGCATTCGTTAGGAAGCAAATAAGAATGATACTGGAGTTAGAGTGTTTGCACATGACCTTCTGCCATTTAAGGAAATTAATTCTATGACTCAGATTGACCCCCAAGATCAATCTACTTCTGTTGTTTAGGGGTTTTCTAGGAGTTGGAGGAAAAATAAAGAAAAACATTTTTCATCAGGGGGAACCCCGGTTAAAAAAATTATTATGCTTTTTGTTCGTTGAACATGTTTCACTTTAAGAAACAACAAAAGCGCCTGTATTAATTTAAACACTCAGTATCTCATCTACAAACATCAGTTTTTCTAGAGTGATCAAGATTTTAGATAACCTTGCCTAAGCTTTGAAGCACACCTTCTGCATTGCTGGCTTCTCCTGCCCGTATCCTGGTTTTAAAGTCATCCTCTGCCCTCACCACCCTCCTGCTTCTTCAAAAACCTACCTCTTTTTCCTTCCCTATCTGTGTTCTTCTGCTTTGACATCCTCCAGTCTTTTTTTTTTTTTTTTTAACTGTGTAATGTCCTGGTCTGAGTTTTCTTCTTCTGTATGGTAATCCTGTTGTTCCCTCTGGACAGAAAATCCTCATCCTCCTGCCCCCAAGTTTCTGCCACCGCAGGGACCTGGAGTTGGGGTCAGGGCTTGGGAGGAGCAACCTCTGGACAGTTGCCCATGTCCCTTAGGCAACTGGGGTAAAGGGAGGCCAGCACATGGAGGCGTCATTGGGTTAATATAGAAGAGTCTGACCTGGGGTATGAGGAGAGGTGGAGACAGTGAAACCTGAGTGTGGGATGAATCACATCCAGGACATTTGTCTCTGTGTGTGTTGGTGATGAGCTGTTTCCTAGCCTGAGTTCATGATACCTACACAGATATTACAAATCTGTTGAATAAATATACTGAGTGTTAGTGAGGAGAAAATACAACACTGGCTTAGATTTTAGGTACCAGAAAAGTGAGAGGAGTCATAATGATTGGCAATGTAAAAGTGAAAAAATTGGTGTGAGATACTTACCTAATTACCAGGAAGTATTGAAGTAATTATACGTAAAGTAAAATACTTTCAAATGAACTTTGATTTCTGTATTGTAACAGTAGTAAATTCTACTGGATATTAGGTAGAATATAATAAGGAATGTTATTTCTAATTAAATTATTTACATAAATTATCAGTCAAATGGCCGTTTAATATCAGCGTAGACTTCTTCAAGAGACAGGAAGCTCACCATCCTCTAAGGGATCCCATTTTTTCTGTAACATTCTTGCCAAACAGAAACCATTCCCTCTCTGGGTTATCTGTGATGTCCTACAAAACAAGTGTGCATATTTTGTTTAAGATAGTTTTTCTGTTACCCTTTTCCAAAATCTATGAAAAGATGAGGGGGCAAGGGTTTCCAAAGCTAACAAAAAGCTTTCTTCATCTTTATTAAATAGAATATAGATATTCTCTGTGAGGAGCTTCAAGGAGTCTGCTCTTTTTTCTATCCTAGATGGTGAAAACAGGTTATGTTATTAAGAGGAAGGAAGGCAGGTAGGAATGAAAGCAGGCAGGCAGGAAGAGAGAGGAGGAAGAACCATTTTTATTTATTCATTTGGGTATTTCCTTCAGCTTTTGGTCTTGAACGCTTGGGCTTTACATTGTCTAACCTGAACCTCAGGTTTAGCCACCAGAACACACCAAAGCAGGTTGCTTTTTTTTTTTTTTTTTTTTTTTTTTTTTTTTTTTTTTTTTTTTTTTTTTTTTTTTTTTAAGGTAAAGGTGCTGTCCGGCATGAAAGTAAGTAGGCAGGCAGGCAAGAAGAGAAGGAAGATTAAATCAGTACTTCTCAGTCTCTGAGGATGGAGTCTGGGAATCTCATTTTCAAGTTTGAGAACCACTGTTTGAGTGGTGAGAGCTCTCCAGTAGAGTTTAGTGTAGCTGATGCGAATCTCAGGGACGCGTTGTATCTAGAAAGCGATGTTGAACCTCTCTGGCCTCTCAGCTAACAGCGGTGGAACAATCTTAAGTGTTTTACTGCTTGTATATTAACATAGATCTCCATTAGTTTTCTTATTTTCATTTATAAGCTTTCTCTCCTCTTTATCTTAGTCATGAATTTCTCAATTCCCACCACAACTTGAACTTTGAATTCTTTTCAATTTCCTTATCCTTATCCTTCTATGTTACTGCTTATTTAGGATAATTATCTACTTCCAGTATTACAAGTTTTATGAGATTATTCCTATACTCAGTCCTTTAGATATCTTTGTTCTTCAGTCTTGTTTTTCAAAGCTTTATTTATTATAAATATTAATGCAATTCAACATGAATGAAACCCTTTTGTAAGCTCTCCCTCCTATTATTTTCATTGGTTTGTAGTTCCTTTTGATCCTTGTGCTTTACTTTCTCTCCCAGGATATCCTTAGTTCTCTACAGATCTCAAAACCGTTGCACATCAAAGCTGTATGGACCTGGTCAGATGTGCTGCTACATTAATTGTAATGCAGATCATGGTTGTAGATTCTGTATGCAGATGTGCATAGAAAGCCTGCAGATGTGCACAAAGGGACAGCTATTGAAAAGCATTCAATATATTGCACTGGTGCCAGACGTATTTATTACTAACCAGGCTAGTTACGGAGAATACTGATGGATTTATTTCATGAATTAGACCGCATTAACTATGTAATGAGCAAAGACTCAACTGAGCTAATAGAAAAAAATTATGTATATACACTTCCTTTCCATAATATACCCATCCCCAAAACACCGCAAGCAGAATGAGTTTATAATTTTTTTTGAATTTTCAAATGGTCACTTAAATGAAACCAATTAGTTTTTACTATGGAAACTTTAAAATAATTTAAAACATTAAAACTTATTTAAAGTGATAACCTGGTATCTTAGTTGCTAGCAATATTGGGAAATCTCAAACCATCATTGACTTAGTTTATAGCATGGATTGTGAGTGGTATTATTGTGGTTATTGTTTTTTAATCATAAAAATGTTAAAAAATGTACAAATGTAGAGACAATAGTACTAACAACTCATATCCATCACCCAGATTCAATAATTAAATTTTTTCCCATATCCGTTTTTCATCTATTTTTCTATTTTAATGTATTGAAGCATATCTCAGCTATTACATATTTCAATATATATCTAAAATATGAACAAATATACCATTAATACCCAGAGATTAATATTATTTGTATCTTCTATGCCATGATAGCATTTGTTTGACTATCTCAAAAAAGTCTTTTTAGCTTTAGTTTGTTAGAATCAAGTCCAACCATAGCCCATACATAATTATTGTCTTTCATGACTTAAAAAAACAATTTAATAATATTTAGTAAACTTAAAGAGCTGGGCAACCATTATTACAATCCAGTATGAGAGCATTACAATACCACGCCCCCGCCCCAAATGTCTTCCAAACAATTTGCAGACAATTTCTGCTTTCACATCTAGCCCCAGGAAACCACTTACTACTTTTTTTGTCTGAATTTTTCTTTTTGGACATTTCATAAATTTAAGTGTTTTAAAATCTAGAGTAATTTCTTCTCTCCCTCACCCTACCCCTACTTGTTCTGTAGAATGCTTTGTGTTCTACACTTGTTTGCTTCTTTCTGGTGTCATTTAATTTGTTCTTTGTCTTTCTTCTCTTCCATAGTGGGAAATATTCCAGAGCTATATTAGCCAATAAAACTTCTGCAGTATTAGAGATGTTCTGTGTGTCTGTATGATGGCTACATGTCTAATGGTTGTCTAATTTTACTTTTTAAGTTTAAAATAGATACATGTCAGTAGTGGCTATCATATTAATGCAACTAGAGGAGGCTTAATCAGATGTAGGTCCAATAATTTTTGGCCTTAACACTTTACATGTAATGCTATATGGTTCATATTTATTCATATCTGAAGGCATACACTGTTTAACTCCACTTTCAGTGATACAGTAATTGACCAGTGGGTTCAAGTGGTGACAACTTGATCTCCATTGTTCAGTTCTCTATCTTCATTTTATCTAATGGTTTCATCAGTTTAGAAATATTGAAGCAGATATTTTGCTAGTACTTGCAAAATGGTCATTTTGTAATTCCACATTTATTGTTTGGAATTCTCTCTTTTTTTTTTTTTTTTTTAAGGAACGATGCAGGCAGAAATGAAAGCAAGTAGGCAGGCAGACAGGGAGAGAGAGGAGGAAGAAGAATTTATTTCCATTTAGTTGCTCACACTGGCTGCCTCCCCCCACATCTGAGACTTGAACCCAGGGGCATGTGGCTGTGTCCTTCAGAAGCGATTTACTTAGCTGCTTCACCAGGATGCACTTGGAATTTTTTTTTAATTGAGATAACTTTGATTTACAAAATAAGTTTAGATATTCATTCATCAATTATATGATAACATACCCAACACAAAATTTCTAATAGCTCGTCACCACTTCCATGGGAGTCTACCACCCTTTGCTCCCATCCCAGCCCCAGTCTCCTCTGGTAACATTTCTGTTGTCAATGCCAAATAGTTTTTGTTTTGGCTGTTCCTTTGCTTTGTTTCTTTATATTCCTTGTATAAGTGAGATGATCCAGTATTTGTCTTTTTCCTTTTGATTTATTCACTTAGCATAATCCCCTTCATGTTGCAACTGACAGGATTTCATGTTTTCAGGACTCTGTAGTAATCCATTTTGTATGTGTACCACATCTTCTTTATCCATTCACCTGTTGATGGACACTTAGGTTGTTTTCATTTCTTGGCTATTGTAAGTAATACACAATAAACATGGGGATGCATTTATCTCTTTAAATTAGTATTTGTTTAGGTAAAAACCCAGAAGTGGGATAATAATATATGGAATTTTCCCTTCTCAAATTTTATAGTAAACAGGTGTGCCCTGGTAGGGTAGGGGTTGGGTGCAGTGCATATATATCCCAGGGTCCCAGGTTTGTGTTCTTGGGCCAGTGGGAATTACCAAGGTGAACAACTAAATAAATTTAAAAAGTTCCTACTCCTTTCTTAACAACCAGTGTGAAAACTAAATAAAAATGAAAAATTAAATACTGCTTCTCCTCTCTTCCTGCCTGCCTACTTCCTGACTGTACCTTTCCTTTGAACAATTTTTTTAGAGAAATCGCCGTACCGCTTTCCATAATGGTCACACCAATTTACACGACTAATAGTGTGAAAGGGTTTCCTTTTCTCTGCATCGTCACCAATACTTGTTTCCAGTCTTTTGGAAAATAACCATTCTCACAGGTATGAGGCATTATTTCATTGTGGTTTTGATTTGCATTTCCCTAGTAATAAGAGATGAAGAACATCTTTTCTGTTAGCTGGAATTCTCTAATAAAGATCTTTCTTTATCAGCTGGAACTATTTGGCTATCCTGAAATATATTTTGAAAGAAAAGCAGGATAAACCTTAAAGTTTACCTTTTAATTACCAATTTTCAGAAGAAATAATGTGTGTTCAGTTATTTCTAGTGGTGTTCAATGAGTTGTTTTATTTTTTAGTGTCATTATGAACTTGGGTTTCATATATTCAACATACTTTAGTCCGTTGCATTTATTATTTTTGATGCTCAAATTGTCCCATCTTTGGCCAATAGAAGCTCTTTGTGCTGAGTCTTATATTCTTTTGATTAAGCCATAGGAAACACTAATCATTAGGTAAATGCAAATTAAAGTGAGATAACATCTCACACCTATTTGGATGGCGACTGTCCAAGACAACAGCAATCTGGTATTTTCCAAAATAACATGCTGGCAAGGAGGTGGATAAATTAGAACCCTTTGTACTATTGATGGGACTATAATATGGTAAACCGCTATGGAAAATAGTACAATGATTCCTCAGAAAATTAGAAATAATTTTATCACATGAACCAGCAATTCCACTTGTGAATGTATATACCCAAAGGAATTTGAAATCAGAGACTTAAAGAGACATTTGTATGCCCATATTAATAGCAGAATTATTTTCATAAGCCAAAATATGGAAGCAACCTAGTGTTCATGAGTGGGTGAATAGATAAAATGTTTCTATGTATAGTGGAATATTATTTAGCCTTAAAAAGGTAATTCTGACAATGCCACATTAGGATGAATCTTGAGGACATTTGCTAAGTGAAAGAAGCCAGTCACAAATACTGTGTGGAGTCATTTATCAGAGGAACAAAGAACAGTTGAATTCATGGAAAGAGATATTAAGTGGTGTTTTCCAGAGGCTTTGGGAAAGAATAGGAGTCGTTCTTTAATAGGCACTAAATTTCAGTTTTACAGATTGAAGAGTTCTATGAACAGATGTGGTGATAGCAGCACAATAGTGTGTGTGCTTTACGCTACAGAACTTGTCTATTTAAAAATGATTAAGGTGGTAGACTCTGTTATGTGTATTTTATCATCATTTTCTTGAAAAAGAAGTTTCACATGGGCTAGTCTGGTTAGAGTGCACTTAAATGAGAATGGAAAAAGTGGAACTGGGCGATCTAGACACAGGCAAAATTTGTAAAACTTAAAATATGTACAAAGTCAACAAAAACATTTAAAATCTTTTTATGTGCCACTTAAAGCACTGACATTTCATATACTTTCCTCATATATATGTATGTTATCGAAGACATTTACATTAAATCCACAGGGTTCCCTTTCAGTATTTGTGACTCTTTAAACACTTTTAAACAAAGCTTATCTTGGAGGATCACATGTAGAGAGTCATGCAGAGCATGTGGTTTAATCTCATCTTTGAGACGAGGACTTGGGGCCCTGGGGCTTGTGTTTGTTCAGTGTCATGTGGCCAAGTGGTAGACTGGCTGGCAAAACACATCCGAATGCATGTTCTTTATGCCTGCCCCACAGCTACTTCCAACATCCCGTTTGGAAAGTGATTCTACCTCTTAGTTTCCCTGTATAACAGGTCTTTGAATAATGTTTTTGAGGTCATTTCATTATAATTACGATGAGAAAATAACCCCGATTGACATTACACAAAAGAACATTGCTTGAGGACTTGGTTTCCTTATATGTCATTTCCATAAGGTCACTTTCCTTACTGTGTCAAGTGTCGTCATTATTGCTCTAACTACTAGGCTTAAAATATGGGGGAATCATTAATTCCTATTCTCTTCTCTACTTCTGTCTCCTGTGGGATTTTTCTTTATAACATTTATCACATCCTCCAATTCTCTCACTTTCAGTGATTTTGTAATTGATCATTGAGTTCAAGTGGTAACAGCCTTGTCTTCATTATTTATTTCTCTATCAACTTTTTATCTAACAATTTCATCCATTGATAAAATTGCTTTTCTTCTTATTCAGAGCTTTATTCCTTCCTGTATGTCCTCCTGAACTTGTTGATATTCTCTCCATATGCAAAACTGCTTGGTTTTTCTGCCTGATTTATCTTCCTGATCCTGCTTCTGTCTTATTAAAAACTTCATGACCTAACAGAAGTCTGTGATGCGTATTAATGTTTTTTTAAACATATGAATGCTTTTAGGCAAGGCATAGACTAACCTCAGTCTGCATGACTTTCTATTACTTTTATTCATCTCGTTTCACTCATTTACTCTTCTTATGTGTTCTTGTAGTCATTTGATTTTGCTAACCTTTTTGATATTTAGCATGATCTTCAGTGCCTGGAATAAAGGCTGCATTGTACTTTCCCAACTTTATTTCCTACCATTCCCCTATAGGAAACTTTCATTTTGTTTAAACTTTGACTTTTACAGCCTGCACCTTAGCCGCCTGAGCTACAAGGGGATGCTTTATCTTGTCTGTTTTTTTTGTTTGTTTGGTTTATTTTTGTTTTAATCTTATTCCTTTCTTCTCCCTTACCCTTATCAAAATGCCTTGAAAATCAGCTCATGTCAACTTATTACCAGTTTGGCACTGTGTGTGAAATAATAGATGATTGAGTTTTTATCACACTGATTGGGCTCATAGAATGTCTTCAAGGAACTTATGGGGACCAGAGTGTGAGTGTGTCCTTTGGATAATTCCTGAAAGTAGAATTATTGAGTCCGATAATTTGCATTTAAATTTTTGCAGATAATGCCAAAAACTGGTATGTAAATAGATAATTTTAATAATAAATTTTAAAGGGCACTTGTAAAGAACGATGAATTCTCCTTTTTTTTATGAGATAAAACCTTTATTTCACCTTGATATCTGAGAGAGAGTTTTGCCAGATATGGTATTATTCGTGGCAGTTTTTATTTGGGAGTATTTTGAATATGTTATTTCATTCTCTCCTGGGCTCTAGAGTTTCTGCCGAGAGATCTGTCTAGAGCCTGATGGTAGTACCTTTGTTACTTGATTTTACTCTCTGGACACCTTTGATATTCTTTTTGTGTCTTGGACTTTTGCTAGTTTCATAATTACATGTTTTGGTGTAGATCTTTGTGCTTTTACCAGGAGTTCTGTTGGCTTTATTGATTTAAGTGTTCATTGCCTTCCCCAAGGAAGTTTTCAGCAATTATTCCTTTGAAAATATTCACTGCTCCCTTCTGTCTTCACCTTCTGGGATAGCCATTACTCTTACGCTGCCTTTCCTAATAGAGTCAGATAATTCTCAGAGTATTTTCTTCACTTTTTCATATTTAACTTCTTTCTCTTCCACCTGGATCCTTACATTTATATCTTCTATCTCACTGATCTTTTCTTCATTTGGTGAATTCTGTTTCCATAGCTTTTTGTAGTACTCGTGTTCTCATTTATTGTATTCTTCCACTCCAGAATCTGTTATTTCTTTTATAAAACTTAATTTTCTGTCTTCTTCTCATTAGTTTTATTTTATTGATTTGTTTTGCCATGTCTCATAATTCTTTGATCTGTTTTTCTTAGTTTTCTTTTATCTTTTGAGTTTCTTTCTGGTTGCTACTTTGAATTCTGTATCTGCTAAGAAAATATAATCCTCCATGTCTTTGAAATTGGCTTCTGATGAGATGTCATCTACCTGTGATGCCAAAATACCCTGGAGTTTTAAAGTATCTTGAGCTCTTTTTTTCCTCATGAGATCCTTGTAGCTGAACTGTTTATTTTTGTTTCACTGGCAGGTGGTATTCTGGTTTTCTTTTATATTTTTGACCTCTTCTGTCTTCCTTAGCACAGATCTCTTGTGGAGTCAGGGAGGTGGAGTATGGTATGACTGCAGGTGGGAAGGCTCACACTGGATAAGGGGGAGGTATGCTGCTGTGGGTTCAGAGGGTGGGGGCTTTTTCATGTAGGATCACCAGGTTCATCTCTTCAGGGCTTCAGAAGTGCACCTGGCAGTCTGTCTGCTGTGCTGTTTCAGTTTCTCTCTGCTAGAGCACAAGTTCCCAGGGGCGGGTGAGTGGAAGTGCTGTCCTATTTGTGCTCCCTGCCTGATTTCTGACTCATGTGGGGATTTCTGACTTTAGTTCCTTCTCTTTGTGCCTCACTCTAGCCAAGTGTGTGTCACCAGTAATTTTAGCACCTCCCTCGCTGGGACTAGAGGTTGGATCTGCTGTCCTGTACATTGGTCCTGTTGGCCTCCTCTGCCACCACTGTACCCACAGTGCAGTCACTGCAGACACTCCTGCCCTTAGGCTGCTACCACAGTAGTTTCTTCAGACCAGCTGTCAGACACTCAGATGCCTGGGGTTCCTCAGGCAGTTGCCTCAGTGCCTCTCAAGTTGCTGAGGAGCTGTGGGGCTCCCTGCCATTGTTGCTTCTGTTGAAATGTTGCTTGTATCCCTTAGATGTGAAGAAGGGAATGACCTCAGTTGCTGTCTTAAAATTGGATTTCAATTCGATATTTTAATAATGTTAATTCTTCTAATCCATGAACACAGAATATCTTTTTATTTCTTTGTGTCATGTTCAATTCTTTTAACGATGTCTTAGAGTTTTCAGAGTACTGCTCTTCAACTTCTTTAGTTAAATTTATTGCAAAGTATTTAATTCTTTTTTGATGAAATTGTAAATGGGATTATTTTCTTGATTTATCTTTCTGCTTAGTTTACTATTTGCAACACGTTTTTGTATATTTTTGTTTGCTATTTCTAACAGCTTTTTACAGGAATCTTTGGGATTCTCTATGTGTTATTTATTTGATATCATTTCAGATTACATGTTACCTCAATATATTATCTGCAAATAGTGGTAATTTCACTTCTTCCTTTCTAATTTAGCTACTACCTTTAATGTCATTTTGTCTAATTGTTCTGACTAGCACTTCTGACACTATGTTGAATACTAGTGGTAAGAGCTGATATTCATTCCTGCCTTATTTCTGATCTTAGAGGCAAAGTTTTTTCCCTTTGAGTATGATATGACTATGGGTTTGTCATATATAGACTTTGTTATGTTGAAATAGTTCCGTTGCTATCATTTTTAAAGGTTTTTACAGACAAGTATGTTGAATCTTGTCATTCTTTTTCTGCATCTCCTGCTATGAATATAATTTTTGTCCTTTTTGTTATGTGGTATTTCGCATTTATTGATTTGTATATGTTGAACCATCTTTGTATATCTGGGATAAACCCTAGATGATCATGAAGCATGATTTTTATGAATTGTTAAGTTTGATTTGCTAGTATTTTGTTGAAGATTTTTGTATCTATGTTCATCAGAGCTATTAGCCTTTTATTTTTTGGTGATGTCTTTGTATGATTTTGGAATCGGGGTAATAATACTGGCTTCATAAAATGTGTTTAGATGTTTGCCTTTTTAAATTTTTGGAAGCATTTGAAAAGGATTAGTATTCATTTTTTAAAAGTTTAGTAGAATTCACTAGTGAAACTCTGTGGTCCTGGCATTTGTTCTTTGGGAGGCTTTTGATTACTGTTTTTATTTCCTTATTATTTATCTTCATATTTTCTATTTCTTTCTGATCATGGAACGTTGTATGTTTTAAGAATCTGTCCATTTCTTGTAGATTATCCACTTTGCTTCTGTTTAGTTGTTTGTAATATTTTCTTTTGATCTTTTGTATTTCCATAGTATTTCTTGTAATTTTTCCTCAGATTGTGACTTTAACACGTTTCTCCCTGAAGAACAGAGCTGCAAAACCACTGTACATTGTGCTGAATTATGCCACCTCTATTCCCAAACCTCCCCCTTCCCAAATGGCTGTAAAGAAAGAGGATCTGTCTTTTATGTTCTCTTACATTAGTGGTTTTGTTCTTTTCATCAACAAGCACCCTATTTCCCTTTTATTATTCAGCCTGTCTCTCATTGTAGGACATTGTGTTTTGGAAGATTTTATATATTACATACACTTATTGAATAAATAAATTCCCCATTTGGACAGTCATGGATTTCTAGCTATGCATATAACAGTAAGAGATTGTAACTAGCAAGAGAGACTCTACTAGCTGCATAGAGTATAATTCCTACCAAGAGCAAATAAATTCAAGTTTTAGTTAACCTTATTAAGGGAATATATGAGAGTTATTTTAGCATTTTTAGAAATACTAGTAATAGCTTGGGTTTCTGGTATTAACTCTGATAAAACTGCTTAGTGAGGCCATATTCAGATCATGACCAGAAGTGAGGTAGAGAACGAAATGAATAAATAAAATCAGTTAAGCTATGAGGAGAATCAAATGAATTAAACACTCATTACTATTCAGAATGTCTCTTCCTCAGTTTTCTGGATTGTATTTAGAGTTTATTTCTCATCTCCATACTCACACCCTAGGTACGCAGAACTTTAAACTCTTTAGAGCAGTGATTCTTTAAAGGTAGCCTGCAGATATCTGGGAGTCCTCTTTGAAGAGGTCTGGGAGGTTAAATCATTTTTATTGTAAAACCAAGGTGTGATTCACCTTTTCACTATACTGACATTCGCTCTGATGGTACGAAAGCCATGATTGTATCAATACAATGGAACTAAGCTGGTAGTAGTCGTAGTATTCCAGGAAAAAAACTTTTTCAGTAACAATTTTGGTGAACACTTAACATTTTGATGAATGAAATTTGATTTTATTAAATCTCAATTCTTAACTAAAACATCTCTTTAATATTCTGGGTAATGAAATGAGAATCATTCATAAAGCCTGAAAACAAGTAAAATGGTTCAAGAGTACAAATGTTTAAGTAATTGTTCAAGTTGTGAGCTCATCTAGCCACTTTTATCTTGGAATGCTGTTTTCACTAGAGAGAATAACTGACAAACTATGACTATTCAAAGTTGGGTATTTGGGTATTTGGCAGATATTTTCTCAAAAATATCAAAGTGACCCTTCAAATAAAGTTCAAGTAAAAAAACTGAATATTTGTTGCCAATGATGCAAATTCTTCTTAAGTGAACCAGAAATTTGATAGACTGAGCTATACTGTCCCACTCTTTAAATACTTTTCTGAGGAGACTGATGGTTAACTGATGAACATGATTTTTAAATATATAATGTTGTCAAAATTTGAAAAATTTACTTAGTGAGCTAGTATTTTCTGAATGACTAGTACATGATGATGCAAAATCATGCATGATGGATCCATTTAAAGTACGTGGTAATATATGTTTAATATAAGAAAGTATGAACATTTCACTGATACGGTTTCAGATTCGATATTGAACACTATCATTTGACACATTTTTTATTTTATTTTCATTTTTTGAAGGTAAGGTGCAGGCAGGAATGAGGAAAGACAGGCCGACAAATAGGAAGAGAGGAGAGGAAGAAGCATTTTATTTTATTTGCATTTAGTTTTTCACATGGGCTATTTCCCCCTAGACCTGGGACTCAAACCCTGAAATATGTGGCCTATGTGCCTTTGGAGGCAATTGACCTAATTGCTGTTTCACCAGGGCTCTCCACATGCAGTTATTTTGTCAGATTTTATCAACACAGACTATCCACAGTTATCTAAGATGACCTCTCTCTTCCAACTGCGTATATGTTTGGACCTAGATTTTCCATATATACATATTTATAATATGTATAAAATACTATATTATATATGTGTGTATCATAACATGGCAAATAGAAGGCAAGCTCATTTATGGGAATTCAGCTGTCTTCTATTAAGACGGTCTTACTAAGTTCTTTTTGGAATACATTTATTTTTAATAAACTTATTTATGTTGCTATGTAAAGGATTATTTTTGTTTTAAAATGAATTAATAACTTTAAAATTTTTTGATAACTTGATAAACCTGTAAATAAGCCTTTTAGGTTCTCCATAATTTTAAAGTTACCACAAAAGTTTGAGAACTCAATTGTTGAGAACTGCTGCCTTAAAAGACTCTTTCCCTACCACAGATCAAACATACGTCTTAGTTCTATACTTTTTCTTCGTAGTGAACCTAACCAGAAAATTCTCCACAGAAGTAAAACTTTATCAGGGAACTCTTCAGTTATTACAGATCCTCTAGTCATCAGAGTCTAATTTCTAATAAGTGAAGCCTTGAATGCAAATCACTGGAGTTATTATTAAAATCAGAAGAATTGATTTCAGAATGAGTCTGAGATCTGTCTAGATAGGGAGCAAGCCATAGAGTGGAGAAATATCCCTACTCTGTGCTCCAACAAAGGATTGTTACCACTAGAGCTTCTCACCTTGTAGCATGTGAAATAATCTTTTTTCAGTTTACCTCACTCCCTTAGACCCCTTATATAAGCCATTGGGGCCAGTAGTCAATATCGTAAAGTAGATTTCCCCAAACTCTGTGGCAGGTGGGAGGGTAATGGGAAGCCATAGCTGAAAGACTCATGGTTTTGATTTAAACTGTGAATGCTCTTTCCTATAGCAATATGATACCAATTGTAGCTTCTATGACAAGATTGAAGGTAGGTGGCAAGGTGTCTATAGCCTTGCTGAGAGCCTTGGATGTCCTAAGTTTCTTTAATGTTTAGGATTTGATTTTTCCCCTAAACTTGGAAACAGCTACTTTTTAAATAATTCTACATTTTGAATCAGGATATAGTAGTAATATAAGGACAGGTAAAATTAAAGATGGTCTTGCTGTGGTAAAATGAGATTAGTTTACTCTTTATGAGACTGATTGTGGAATTTGACCCAGAGACTATGAAATTAAGCTCACAGGCAGTATTTAAAATGCAACAGAGGTAATAAGAAGTGCTTGAATTCCAAAATTTTACAAAATGGCATCATATATCTCAGGGTCGCTGGCATTCAAAGAAAAAAGAATCAACACTCCACAAAATGGTCTATTTTCTAGTTAAACTGATATCCTGTAACTGTATCTGAAAAGCTAAGTTGTAATTTTGAAGACACCATGGATGAAAGAGAAAAAAATTACTACCACTAGTAACAGATGTGAAATTACATTAGATAAATATAATCATTAGTTTCAGTCTCACCCTGGTTAATTTGTTTGTGGAAATGTGCAACCCATTATTCATTAGATAATTTTTCACACATTGATTAGAAAGCCATGTCGAATTGTGACCCTGCACATTTGGGCTTTACCTATATTGCAATGAAGTATACTGCTTACAATAGTGGAAATGGGGGACAAAATGTTTATCTCGGGCTGATTTTGTGCCAATAAATAAAGTAAATCAATAGCCAGTGAAGTGTGAACAACATTTCTCTGCTGTATAATATGGTTTTGGGGGCAATTTGACATGCTACAAGGGGAAACAAGGGTCTTGAACAGAAAGGTAATAAAAGCAAATCATGCTGGTAACTGTTATTGAAGTCTTGTATTTTTCTATACTTGGACAGCTTTAAGATGTGAAAAATAATGCACATAAAATTATAAAAATATTGAGGCAACTCTCCCCCATATTTATAAACATTCTTTTTTTATAGCTGAACTTGATTTTATTGGTCATGCACTCGATACCTGTGACAAATCTTTTCTATTTTCTATTTGATCTAATTTAGTATACAAATTCAAATAACTTTAATGTATTTGTAGCAAATACAACAAATAGACCTTAAATTTCAAATGGACTTATTAGTACTCAGTAAGACTGCATATAAAATTTACCTTTCAGTATTCAGATCACTACTTATATTTATAAAAAACTCTCAAATTAAAAAACTATTTTTTATGCTCTTCAAAAAGCTTCAAGGAGAAACTCCGTTTTCTCATCTTGTCCTTTCTTACTATTCCAAACCCTGCAGGACCACAGGAAAATTAATCTCTTTTATAATTCTCTGAAGGAGAATAATGATATAAATGCATTTACAAAGAATATCTTCTTACCAGTTGAACCTCAAATGTTGTCTTTTAAATTAAGATGAAAGTAACACATTTTCCCACATAATGCCAGCTGCATTCAAGTAATTAATGGTTAATTAAAAGCAGGTTTTCCCCTGTAGGTCAGACAGTGAAGAGCTATGCTGTTATAGAAAGGAGGAGGCTAGGCTGTTTCTAGAAGGAGTCTTCTGGCCCTCTTATCTAAAATGAAATCATAGCCAGAAAAATATGCAGATTCAAAGGAGAAGTGATTACGGGTGTCACAGAAACAGTGTTTTGTTGTCCACGAATGTTATTTTCTTGACAACTTCTTGCCATTGTTAGAATTAATTAAAATGTGGTACATGATTTTTTATATGTATGCTGACTTGCAGTATATTTATTTATAGTCATTGACTTGATTCAAGTGAAAAGTCCTGCAAACGTACATATATAGCTTATTTTAATACCTTCTCTCCTGTACCTTTTCCATTTGGACAGAGTTCAATCTGATGTAGATTCAATTTTAAAAGTAGGTGTTTGAGCATATTTATTATAAACATTATATATTATGAATAAAAGGAAAGGACCCAGTTCTAATTCCCATTCAATTGCTAAAGTAGTAGAAGCATACGTATTTTATAAAATGTCATCAAACTTACATAGATGAATAGAGGTTATGACTTAGGTAATATTCTACTTTTGCAAACTGTTTTGTTTACAATTAACATATTGTAAACATTTTTATATCCTTATGTGTTCTTTTACATCATTTATAAAGGTTATATCATATTTCATTGTATGTATTTACTGTAATTTATTTAACTGTCTCCCTGTTCCTGGGTATAATCAAAACCATCATTGTTATCTTTCTTATAATGCTGCCAGTCTCCCTTTTAAAAAAATCTAGCTCCTTATAGTCTATAATATTTTACCAGATAAATTTTTTTCTTTTTAATGGCAGTCAGATGCAACATTGCCCTGCTCAAAACTCTCCAACCATGCTTTTAATAAAATCTAAAATCATTAGGGGGCGTATAGGGCACTATGTAATCTGACACTTGCCTACCTCTGCTTGCTTTATTTCTACCACACTGCCTCGCTCATTGTACTCTGTCCTTCTTTTGGCTTTTCCTCCTATTTTATAATCATGTCCCTACTTTAGGCCCTTTGCTATTGGTATTTTCCCTGCTTGGGATATTCTAATTCTTGATATTTTCATGATTTGTTCATTTCAGTTCTCTGCTTAAATGACACGTCCTTAGATGCTTCTTTCCTGAGTATCCTAAGTAGCATTTCTACCCCATTCTAAATTTCCTTAGTGTTATTTTTCATCATAGCACTCATTCATTATATTATGTATTTCTTTTAAAAATATCTATCAATATGTAATCTCTTTGAGGTTAGGCAGCATCTCTTTTTTTTTTCATTGTTAAATGTCTAGCACCAGTAACTGTGGCTGGTTTACAGAAGTCACTTGAAAAATATTTGTTAAATGACTTGAATTTTGCATTTTTTATAAATGTAGCAGGATGAGAAAAGTTATTTTATCAGTTGTCTTTGTTTGGAAAGCATCTTCAGATGGAGTGTGTGGCCCCATGGAACTGGGATGAAAGAAATAGCAAAGACAGCTAAAGTCCTTAAAATAGTAATTTAGGAATAAGAGGGAGGAGAGGGAAGAGGGTAGGGAGAGGATTGTGGGGAGACAGAGTTGAAATATAGGGCAGAGGGCAGAATCATGAGTAGGCAGAAATGCTAGGGAATTTTTATTTCATTTCATTTCATTTTAAATTTCACCCTCTTTTTTTCTTGCAGAAATTTTGACTTTACACATTAAAATAAACTCATGTGTATAGGTTCTCCATATGAAATATTTCCTCAGATATGTCAACACATCCTGCTTTCCACCAAATCACCAGGTGCTCCTAACCACTGTCCAGTGGGCTCTGCCACAACTTGCTCCCCTCCTCCCCATAGCAGGGAAATTTTTAAAAGGACAGGGGTATTCCATATTTGTTTTTAAGTTATACTTCCATTGAACTTCCAATATCTTCAGTATATAGCTGCCTCATGGCAGTGGCAGAAAAGTTTTGTTGGGAGAAATCAAAGAAAGTCAAGTCTTCTGTTTAAGTCAAATCCCACATTTTTGATAAAGGAACAGTTTGTACATGTGGAATGAGAGTTCAACAGAAATCAGAACTGAAGCCAGCTGTTATTGTGAGGCCACTGTATTGCTCACTGGAAGTAAGAAGGGGAATTGGGTGGATCTTATTTAGCTCTCAGGCTTGAGTTACAGAAACAACATGATAGTCCATATCTTTGTAGCTAATGCTTTAGTACCATATCCACCACTTAACTAACTAGGATAGATTTCTAAAACTAGATTTGATGGATCAAAGTGTATTGATATTTTTAAGGTTTTTGATGTGTTCAGGTTGCCTTCCAGAAAAATGATAGCAATTTAAAATCTGAATATTTTATAAAAGCAACAGTTATTAAAATGATACACCATTATAAATCTACTAGACTGTCTATAATAACCAATTTAGAAAAATAAATGTTGTCAAGGCTGTGGGACAATGTGAACTCCTATATATTGTGGGTGAGAATATAATATGGTGTAGCTGTTTTTGAAAACAGTCAAACATAGAGTCAGTTACCATGTGACCCTAGCAATTCCACTCTGAGGTATGTACCCAAGAAATATAAAAACACATATCCACATAAAAACTTGTACAAAAATGTTCATGACAGCATTATATAGAGTAGTCAAAAAGTCAAAACAACCCAAATGTACCAATAATTGATGAATGAATAGAATGTGATATACTTATGCAAGGTAGTATTATTGGAAATGAAAATAAAATGGTGCGGATATGCATTATAACCTTATGAACCTTGAAAACATTACTGGGTGCACCCTGGTAGAATAGTGGTTTGGTCAGCTGCCTCCAGCCAAAGCACAGTTCATATATATTCCAAGGACCTGGGGAGAACAACCAAGAGGTACAATTAAATAAAGTGCTTCCTCCTCCTCTCCCTGCCCACCTGCCTACTTGCTTTCATTCTTTACTGTACCTTTCCTTTTTTTTTAAGAAAAGGTGAAATAGAGAAACTTTTGTAATAAAAATTTAAATATGTTATCATCAGACATTCACTAAATGGGAGTTCTTCCTTATCCTATCAGTTACTTTACTGAATTTAATTAGCCCTTTCTGTAATAGACCTCACTTATTTATAGATACACTGTGGTTTATAAGACAAATGATGTTAGCCTAGAGTCACACCTCATGTGCAAGGAGTATTCATCATAAAAACTAACATTTGTTTAACTCTTTATAACTTATTCTTTTCTGACTCAATAGACTCTCATTCCCATTTCACAGAGGAGGAAATTGATACAAAGAAGCTAACTTTCTCACCTAATAATTGACACACCTGGAGCATAAACCCAATGTGTCTGACTTTAAATTCCAAATTGTTTCCCCTCTTGATTATCCCTTGACTCTGATTATCAAATATCAGAATGGGCAGAGATGAAGACTTAACCAGAAAAACAAGTAGAAAAAGAGTTTAAGATTACAGTCCACTCCCAATAAAGATGCCATTAAAAATATCACTGTTTGATTATGAAACTGAATAACATAAAATAATAAAGCTTAAAATATTCACTTATAAAAACTGATAGCGAAAAATTTGCAAATTTGGTACCTTAACATTGTTTCAAAAATATGTATCAAATAGATATTAAATACAAAATGTCTATAAAAAGGGGCAATTTTTTAGGCAGAAAGCAGGTGATTATTAGGTAAGCACAATAATTTAGAAAGAAATGAAGAGTCCTAGAAAGGGTAAATATGAGTAAAACTAAGTAACTTTGTATTATTCAAAAATAATACAGGGCTTAAAATGTATATAGAATTAAAATATATTTCAAAAATAGCACAAAATGTTTAAGTGTTATGAAGTACTTGAATAGTCTGGGAAATGGTAGAGATACTGACTTGTAGTAGATTATTGAGGGTGTATATCGTACCCACACTTATATATAGGGACAACTAATTTATGACAAAGGAATCAAGAGCATATGATGGATAAAGAAAAACCTCTTCAATAAATGGTTGTGGAAAATCTGGACAGAAGCATGCAAAAGAATGAAACCTGACCTTTATAACATAAATAAAAATTCAAAATTAAAGACTTGAATATTATATCTGAAACACTGAAGTATATAGATGAAAACAAAGAAATAAGCTCTTTAATATCAACTTTGGTGATGTCTTCGTAGATTTATCTTCTACAGCAAAGGAGAATATAAACTAATGGGACTACATAAAACTAAGAAAGCTCCTGCACCATGAAATAAACCATAGTTAAAGTGAAAAGGTAGCCACTTAAGTGGAAGAGTATATTTGCAAAGAGATTGTAACCAAAATATATAAACAACTCATATAGCTCAACAGAAAAACATACAACCCAGTTACAAATGGGCAGAGGGTCTATTTTTTTTTTCCATTTAAAAATGTGTTTATACTTTTATTGAAGGAACGTTGCATCATAAGATCACATAAGTTTAGATGTGCCTCACTGTAAATCAGCATCTGCATATAAAACTTCTAAATTTACTACTAATAGACCATATCCGTTCTTCACCACATAAATGACCCTCTTGCCTGACTTTTCCCCCTCTCCTTCTGGTAAATACTAATTTTTATTCTATAGACTGAAAGTATATTTTAGTTTCATTTGTTTGATTTGTTTGATTTGTTTCTCTGGTTTCTTTATATTCCACATATGAATTAAATCGTTTGATTATCTTTCTCCTTCTGACTTATTTCACTAGAATAATTCCCTCTAGGTTCATCTGTATTGTTGCCAATGGTAGGATTTCATCTTTTTAAATAGCTGATTAGAATTCCATTGTGTATATATACTACATCTTCTTTATCTACTCATCTGAGAATGAACACCTAGGTTGTTTCCAGCTCTTGGCTATTGTAAATAATGCAGTAGTAAACATGGTGTGTATCTCTTTGACTTAATGTTGTATTTTTCTGGTAAATACCCAGAAGTGGGAAAACAGGGTCATATGGAATATCTATTCTCAGTTTTTTGCAGAATCTACATATTGCTGTCTATAATAGTTGCACCAGTTTTGCACTCCTACTAGCAGTATGTAAGTGCTCCCTTTTCTCCACCTTCTCACTAACATTTTGTTCCCAGTGTCTTTGATAATAGCTATTCCACATATTTGAAGTGATAACTCATTGTTGTTTTGATTTACATTCCCTAATAACAAGAGGTGAAAAATATCTTTTCATATGCCTGTTGGCCATCTGTGTGCCTTCTCTGGAGAAATGTCTATTCAATTCTTATGCCTGTTTTTGATTGTGTTATTTTTCTGTTGAGTTTTATGAGTTATTTGCATTTTTTGGATATAGAGTCCTTGTCAGAGGTGTGATATGCAAGCAGATTATCTTTTTGTTTTGATGATTATTTATTTTGCTCTGCAGAAGCCTTTTTGTTTGATGTAGTCTCATTTGAATATTTTTGTTTTTGTTTCCTTTGCTCCTAGAGTTGAGTACCCAAAGACCTCTCTAAGGCTGATGTCATGAAATGACTTGCCTGTGTTATCTTTTAAGTATTATATGGTTTCTGGTCTTATATCCAAGTCTCTAAATGATTTTGAATTAATTTTTGTGCATGGCGTTAGAGAGTGGTCTTGATTCATTCTTTTGCATGTGATTGTCTCTCAACACCACTTATTGAAAAGACTTTCCTTTCTCCTCCACATCCCCTTGACTCCTTTGTTGTAAATTAATTGACCATATATGAGTGAGTCCATTTCTGATGATTCAGTTCTATTCCACTGATCTGTGTCTCTGTTATTATTCCAATACCATACAGTTTTGATCACTGTTACTTTGTATTATAGCTCAAGATCTGGGAGTGTGATATATCTAGTTTGTTCTCTTTTTTCTCATGATTGCTTTGGCTACTCAGCATCTTTTATTATTCTATAACAGTTTAAAATTTTTTGTTTCCTTGAAAAATGCCAGTGGGATGTTGATGGGGATTGAATTAAACTTGTATATTGCTTTAGATAAGCTAGCCATTTTAACAATGTTAATTCTTTGCAGCCATGATGAGCATAGACTATCTTTCCACCTCTTTATATTTTCTTCTGTTTCCTTTAAGTAAGTCTTGTATGTATGCCCTGGATGTATGCCCTGGTGAAGTATCAGTTAGATCAGTTACTTCCAAAGTTGCACAGGCCATGTACCCCTGGGTTTGAGTACCAGACCTGCGAGAGCAACCAGTGTGAATCGCTAAGTAAAAATGGGTAGAGTACTTCTTCCTTCTTTTCTTCCTCCTGCCTACTCACCTTCATTTCTGCCTGTACATTTTCTTTGAAAGAAAGTCTTATAGTTTTTATTGTACAGGTCTTTCTCTTCCTTTGTTAACTATATTCTCAGGTATTCAATCCATTTTGCCTCTATTGTAAATGGCATAGTTGTCTTGATTTCATTCTCTTGTGTCATACTATAAATTATGTTGTATAAAAATGCAACTGATTTTACGTACTGATTTTACATTTTGAATGTACTGATTTTATGGCCTGTCACTTTATAGTACTCATTAATTCTAGTAGTTTTCTGATGGAGTTTTTATGGTTTTATGGTTTTATGATATTATTATGTCATTTCTAAGTAGTCATAGTTTTACTTCCTCCTTTCCAATTTGGATTCCTTTTTATTTTTCTTGCTTAATTGCTCTGGCTGAGACTTTACAGTATGATGTTAAATAGTAGTGGTAAGCATGGATAGCCTTTCAGTTTTTCACCATAGATATGATGCAGACTGGGTTTATCATATATGGCCTTTATTATGTTGAGATATATTCCTTCTATCTCAATTTTATACAGAGGTTTTTATTGGGTGCTTAATCTTGTCAAGTGCCTTTCCTGCATCTATTGATATGATCATATGATTTTCTCCTTGTTTTTATTGATGTGGGGATTGATAGACTTGCATATGTTGAACGATTCTTGCATCCCGAGGATAAATCCCACTTGGTCATAATGAATCAGCCTTTTGATGTATTGTTGGATTTGGTTGCTAATTTTTGTACAGAATGCTTGCATCTATTTTCATTATTGATCTTGTTTTATCAACTTTGCTTTATCAACTTTTGGTACTAGTGTAGTGTTGGCTTCATAGAAAGTGGGAGCATTCCCTGGTCTTCAATTTTTGCGAAGAGTTTGAGAAGAATAGGTATTGATTCTTCTTTGAAGTTTGGTAAAGCTAACTTGTAAAGCTGTCTGGTCTTGGGCTTTTTGTTGGCGGGAGGCATAAGAATTTTGATAACCTTTTCAATTTCCTTGCTTGTGATAATTCTTTTCAGGTTTTTTTTTTTATTTCTTCTTAATTCAGTTTCAGTAAGCCTGTGTTTTAAAAAAATTCTTGAGGTGGTGCAATTTATTGACATATCGTACTTTTGTATTTCTGAAGTATATGTCGTAACTTCTCCCCTTTCATTTTTGATTCTAATTGTGAAAGTTTTCTTTTTTTTCTTAGCGATCCTAGCCAAGGATTTGACTATTTCATTTATTTTTTAGACACCCAGCTTTTGGTTTCATTGATCTTCTGAATTTTCTTTTTGACTTTGATTTATTTCTGCTTAAATTTTTATGTTCTTCCTCCCTTATTTTTTGGCTTCAGTTGTCTTTTTTATAGTTACCTTAGATGGAGATAGTGGGGGAGGAGCGGGAGAGGGGAAGAGGTGGAGAGGGAGAGAGATTTTCTTGTTTCTTGGGGTAGACCTGGATGCAATGAACTTCCCTTTTAGTACTGCTTTTGCTGCTGTATCCCATAAGTTCTGGCAGCCTGTGCCTTCTTTCTTTTTTGTCTCCACGTACTTTTTAAATACCCCATTGATTTCCTTTTACCCAAGAATCATTTAGAAGTAAGCTCTTTGACCTCCATGTATTTTGGAATCTTCCAGTTTTCTTTTTGTGGTTGATTTCTAGTTTTAAGGCATTTTGATTGGAGAAGATGCTTGGTATGGTTTCAGTCTTTGTAAATTTATTGAGACGTGTTTTCCTTCTCAACATATGGTATATTCTTGAGAATGTTCCATGAGCACATGAGAAAATATTAAATCTGGAGTCATTGGATGAAGTTTAGGGTATATGTCTATTGAAATCTGTTCTAGTTTTTCATTGAGCTGTTGTTTCCCTGTTGACTTTCTGCTATTGGTTTCTTCATTGTTATAAGCAGGGGAATGAAATTTTATTATTTTTATATTGCTGTTAATGTCTCTTTAGAGTTCTGTTAATTATCGTTCTTTTGATCTCTTTCATTTGGTGAATATATATTAAGTGTTATGTCTTCTTGCTGAATTGATCCCTTAATCATTATATAATGTCCATTCCCCTTTTTTTGGTTACCATTTGACTGTAGAATTGTCTTTAAACCTTGACTTTGAGTCTATCTTTATTTTTTGAACATAGATGTGTCTCCTGAATGCAGCAGAAAGTTGGATTATCTTTTTTTTCCCCCCCTAAGAAAAGGTGCAGCCAGGATTAAAGAAAGCAGGCATGAAGGCAGGTAGAAAGAAAGAAGAAGCATTTTAATTTTTATTTAGTTGTTTTACACTGGTGGTTTCCCCACCCCCAGACCCAGGACTGAAACTGAGGGCCATGTTGCTTGCATCCTTCAGAAGCGATTGACTTAACTGCTATTCTACCAAAGTTTGTTTTTAATCCATTCTGCCACTTTTGTGCCTTTTGATTGGTAAGTTAAATCCATTAACACTTAGAATGATTATTGATGTTCATTGCCATCTTGTTCATTATTTTTTGAGTGTTGTTGCACACAATATCTTTGCTTTTCTTTCTCTTCTTAGGAGGTTTGAAAGCAATTACATTGTGTTTGGTTTTTCTTTTTTTTTTTATTCTATGTTTTTCCCCTGGAGTTATGTTTTGAGATTACCCTGGGGTTTACATAAAAGTTTCTATGCTTAAAACCTGTTCTTATTTGAAGGTAAGGGAGTCTTGAGCTTATTGTAGCATTCCATATTTTTATTCTCATCCACATTTTATATTTTGATGTCTTGCTGCTTTTAAGTGGCATTTGTTTTTTTAGAACTTTCTTTAGTATTTATTGTAAAAATAGTTTCATGGTGATGAATTCCTTTAACTTTGCTTGTCTTTATCATCCCTTTAATTCTAAGTGATAATCTAGCAGAGTAGAGAATCCTTGGTTAGAGATTCTTTTTTTTCAGCACTAAAGTTCAAGCTGAGAAATCTGCTGGCAGTCTTATGGGGACTCTTTTGCATCTAACTCATTTTTCTCTAGCTGTTTTTAAGATTCTCTTTCTTGTGTTTTTTGACATTTTAATAATAATGTGTCTTGATATAGGTCTGTTTAGGTGTCTTTTGTTTGGAACTCTTTGAGCTTTCTGAGTCTGGAGGTCTGCTTCCTTTCTCAGGTTAGGAAAGTTATCTGCTCTTTTTCCTTCAAGTACTATTTCTACCCGCTTCTCTCTCTCTCTCTTCTTTCCTGGAACACTTGATGTGAATATTGTTCTTCTTGATGTTATTATTTAAGTCTCATATGTAGTCTTCGTTTCTTTTAATTCATTTTTCTCTTTGCTCGTCTGCTAGAGCACATACCAGGGTGCTCACTAGGTCACTGATTCTGTTGGAGGCTTCTTCCAGCCCATTGTTAACCCTCTATTGTGTTATTTAGCTCCATAACTTCTGTTTTTAAGTTCCTCATATTTTCTCTTAGTTATAGTTCTCTTTGTTCCTCCTTTCTTTTTCTGATTTCACTGGGTATCATTAAAACTGTTGCTTTAAAGTCTTCATCAGGTGGTTTATTTAAGTCTGTTGTATTCATGTTTTCCCCTGGGTTTTGTTTAGGTCTGTAGTTTCATGTTTATTTCTGTCTCTCTCTCTCTCTCTCTCTCTCTCTCTCTCTCTCTCTCTCTCTCTCTCTCTCTCTCTCTCATATGTTTGTATGTTTGTATGTTTGACATTGTGTATTTATTTCATTGGGAGAGGCTTCCTGATGTAAAGGCTTTGTGTTAGAGTATCAAATTGCACAGAATAGACCTGGGTGTTTGTCTGGAACACTGAACTTCCTTTAGTCGTGTAATCTCACCACTCATCATACTTGTTGAAGCTCTAAGATGAACACTGGATTGGGACCTGAGAGTCTAGCCTATATGGTTAGAGTTTGCAAAGAGAATGCAGAGCTTTCCCTAGTGCCATAGGCATGAGCAAAAAGCCCATAAAGAGAGATCAAAGAGTTGTGGATCCAGTCATCAAGTAGGCCATAGTCTCAACGTAGCCTACAGAAGAGAGCCAACAGCCATTGTTAGTTGCTGGAGTACCTTCCCTGTGAAAGTCCCTCCATCCTCCAGAGGAGTGGCAGTTCCAGCAGTGGGTGGTAAAGAAGTCCTGAGGCTTGGAGCAAGGGAGGAATTTCAGGAGGCACCAAGCAGATAGGAAGCTATTTTGCTATAGCCACGAACTGCAGGAACTGTTCTTTCAATGGAACCCTTCCAATTATTTTTCTCATAAGAGGGGTATAAAGTAATACTCCTTGTTAGAAAACTGTCAACTATTCACTTGTGTGCTGCTTGACCTGGCTGCCTGCCTCTGCTTATGGAAATACAGTGGTAAGTACTGACAATTCTGCACCATAGAAATGGAGCTGTAAGTGCCAACAATTCCGCCCCAGTGTCCTGATGAACTAGAGGGTGGTTACTTTCCCCCCAGGGACTTTTCTGTGATGTGACCTGCCATGTGGCACCTTGAGGAAGTGGCATCTCTGTTTACCATGGCATTAGGCCTCTTTCACTCCACTTAAAGATACCAGGCTCAGTAACTGAAAGCCAGTCATCAGATTTAGGAGTGCTCACTCTGGGGCAAAGTCCTTTAGCTCCAGGAGTGTGTTAGTTTTGCCAGTCTCTCCCTTCAAACCCAGCATCTCTGAACTAACCATCTAGGCACCAGGGGTACACCAGAAGAAACACTTTGAATCTATTTTTATTAAATATTCTTTCTGGTTGTTCCCCCATCCCTGGGATGTAAAACCAGATCGTTGGGATTCATGTAGCCTCTGCTTGGCTAGAGGGGGTGGACAGGTCACCTGCTCTTCTACCAGGTGTATGCCATTTGTTTATTTGGGCTTTTATTTCCCTTGACATTGTTGTTGAGTTCCCAAAGACATTCTTTTGGTTAATGTCAAGGATTGTATTGCCTATGTTTTATTCTGTGTGGTTTATGGCTTTAGGCCTTATATCCAAATTGTCAATCCATTTTGAATTAATTTTTGTGTATGATGTTAATAGTCTAGTTTCATCACTTTGCATGTAGCTATCCAGTTTTTGCAACACCGTTTATTGTATTCTCTTGGCCTCTTTTCATAAATTAATTGTCCACTTATGTATGAATTTTTTCTGGGCTCTCTATTCTGTTCCACTGATCTAAATAGGCATTTAACCAAAGACATATCAATGACCATGAAAAGGATGTTTTTAATTGCTTATCTCAAGAAATACAAATTCAAAATCACATGATTTTACTTCACACCTGTGAGAATGGCTATTGAAAAAAAAAGTAAGTGTTGGAGAGGTTGTGGAGAAAAAGGAACTCTTCTGTGAATTTGCTTGGAATGCGTAGTAAGTTGGTGCAGCTACTATGGAAATGTGTATGGAGATTCCTCAAAATATTGGCCACCATATGATAATTATATTTCTATGTATTTATCCAAATAATAGGAAAACACTAATTTGAAAAGATTATTCACTGCAATGTTCATTGCAGCACCATTCACAATAGTCAAGATATGGAAACTACCTTTATGCCCATTGACAGATGAGTGGATAAAGAAGATGTGATGTATACACATAACAGAATATTAGTCAGCTATAAAAGTGATGAAACCTTGGATTTCTGATCATGTGGATGCAGCTGGTGGGGATTATGTTACAAAATAAGTCAGAAGAAGACACATTTGTATGATTTCACTCACATGTGAAATATGAAGAAACAAAGCGAACACAAAACAAAACACATCCTTAGACTGATAGCAGAATGGTGATTACCGGAGAGGGTGAAGCGGGTGGCAGTGGCAATTGTAGAACAGGCATAGCAGACCTGATGTTTGATGTTTGTCTAGTAAACACTGGACATTGGTGATGGGCATGATCTGGCATATGCACTTGTCAAGGTGTGTGGTTGTACACTTGGAACTTATATAGTGTTATAAACCAATATTATCTTTAAAAAGATATTACATGTTGTAATATCTAGGGAAACTGATGAGAATAATAAATGAATACTTAACACATGTGCAGTAAAGAGTTAGCTCATCGGGTCTGGTTTGATCAAATCCTGCACATTCTAAGTTATTCAGGACTGACACTAAAACAGTTCTTGGGACATAACCTCTAGGACTCTTGGAACAGCCTGCCTAGGAAGAGTGTCTTTGCAAACACATAAATAATTCATTGCTTACAATATGATTTATGTGGAACCCTTGTTTTTGTTCATTTTTGTCCCTGGGCCTTGTATCAGTTGACCTACAGGAGTAGGAGGGCCTGCACTGGAAACCATAGTGCCTTTGTGAATGACGCCCGTGTCCAATTAAAAAAACTTCATATATATCAATAACATCTCAACACAACTGGCATGGGGAACCCTGGGCATCATCTTTACCCTGTTGGCAATACTTTGCATAAATTAAATATCATTTCTGGAAGAATTAGGTACTGTTTTTCTGACTCCACTAGGAGAGGTTGATTGGAAGGTTAAAACTGGTTTCTCTGGGGCTCTTCTATGTGACTTTTTCCTTTGCTGATTTTAATCTATGTACTTTCCTGTGGAAAAAAACCATAATGCTGAGTAAACAGCTTTTCTGAGTTCTGAGTTCTTCTA
Organism: Solenodon paradoxus; assembly: GCA_004363575.1. Classification (NCBI taxonomy): domain Eukaryota; kingdom Metazoa; phylum Chordata; class Mammalia; order Eulipotyphla; family Solenodontidae; genus Solenodon; species Solenodon paradoxus. The sequence continues at coordinate 642,147 of RJWH01000422.1, forward strand.
GGGAATCATTGATCCTAGAAATGGTATTGAGTCTGCTGACACAACGAACAAGTCAATAGTGTGTGTGTGTGTGTGTGTGGGGAATGGAAAAATAATAAATTCCTGTTTCATATAACCTAAGACAAGAAAGAAAAATAAGAAACAAATAAGTATAAAATATAAATGAACAACTAACAAGTTGTTAATTGACAACTGATATCTAACCAGTTAAAATATAACACCAGCAGTCATATTAACAGCTCACACATTGAAACTGATTTTTAAATAGGTAAACAAGTAAAATAAGAATTCTAACAGTTAAGAAGTTAACAGTAAGTTGTTAAACAATTTAAAAACAAGTCAATAGAGGGAAAGGATGGAATTATAAATTCTTGATTAATATAAAATAAAGCAAGAAAAATAAGGACCAAAGAATTAGACAACTAGAAAATATAAGTAAAACTTGAATTTTTAGATTCAGATAGTATCTTAATTTCACTAAATGTAAGTGGACTAAATAATTAAAAGACCCAGTTTTTTCTGAATGCTATGTTCATCTTAGAATATTGAAATTACATCTCCATCTATAACCCACATCATGGCCACCACCAGAGTTCTAGTTTTCTTTACCACTACCTCTCCTTCTCTTTCCTTCACTCCCCTCCCCACACCATGACCCATGGCTAATTATTAAATTTGTTAATTAAAATTGTTAATTTTCTTGGTATTTTATATTCATTTGTTTAATTTTATTAATATTCCTCATATTAGTGAAACCCTCCTATACTTCCTTTTTTCCTGTATTATTTCAATTAACATGATTCCCTTCAGTTCCATCCAGATTGTTGCAAAGGGCGCAACTTCATCTTTTTAAATAGCTGCATAGAATTCCATTGAGTATATATACCACAGCTTCTTTATCCAGTCATCTGTTAATGGGCATTTAGGTTGTATCTATATCTTGGCTATCGTGAATTGTGCTGCTATAAACATAGGGGTGCAGTTTTGTTTTGTTGATTAGAGATTATTGTATCATCTGTTCATATGCCCAGGAGTGGAATTGTTGGATCAAATGGTAAATCCATCTTTGCTTTTTTGAGGAATCTCCATACTGTTTTCCAAAGTGGTTGCACCAATTTTCATTCCCACCGACAGTATAGGTGGGTCCTTTTTCTCAACAAACCCTCCAATGCCTGTTGTCTCCAATCTTTTTGATTTAGGCCATTCTTATGGGTGAGAGGTAGCGTCTCAGAGTGTTTTTTTATTTTGTTTTTCTAATGAGTGGTATATAACATTTTTTTCTTGTGTCTTTAGGCCATCTTTGTGTCTTCTTTAGATAGGTGTCTATTTCTTTTGACCTTTTGAGTGGGTCTTTTGCTCTTTGAATGTTTGATAAAGTTCAGTAGTGAAACTATTGGACCTGGTCTTTTGTTTTTTGGGAGATTTTTCTCTGATTGCTATAACTTCTGTGCTTGGTCTCTTTATGTTGTCTTTTACCTCCTGGTTCAGTTTTGGGAGGTCGTAGGATTCTAGACCTCATTTATTCATGATGGATGAATTTTTCAATGTATATGAGTATTCATAATAGTTTCTCATGATCTTTTGTATTTCTCTGTCTGTTGTAGTCTCACTTCTTTCATTTCTGATATTTGTTGTTATGATTTTCTCTCTGTTTTTCTTATATAGTCTATTTATTTTCAAAGAACCAGCTCTTGGATTCATCAATTATTCATATGACTTTCTGTTTTCAATTTCATTTAGATTCACCTTAATTTTTTATTATTTCATTTCTTCTGCTGATTTTTTTTTCTACTGTTCTTCCCTTTCTACTTCCCTCAGATATGTGTTTAGATATTTAATTTAGGGTCTTTCTTGGCTTTTGATATGTGGTTGTTTGATCATAAATTTTCTTCTCCGAACTGCTTTTGCCACCACCCATATGTTCTGGTAGCTCATCTCTTTATTTTAATTTGTTTCTAGGTATGCCTTAATTTCATCGATGATTCAGGAGTTATTCAGAAGCGTGCTGTTCAATCTCCACCTCTTTGTGGTTCTTCCACTTTCATTTTTTGTTCGTTTGTAATTTTACCCCCTTGTGGTCAAAGAGAATGCTTTCTATAATTTCAGTCTTGCTGAGTTTTCTGAGACTTGTTTTGTCTTCCAAGATATTGTCTACCCTTGAGACTGTTCTGTGTATAATTGAGAAGAATGTATATCTTTTGGGGGCAGAACACCCTGTATATGTCTTTAGGTCCACGTGACTTATTTTTTTTCAATTAGGGTCCTTATTTCTTTGTTGATTGTCTGCCTGGATGATCTATCTATTGATGTAAGTGGAGTGTCGAAATTCCCTGCTATTATTCTTACTGTCAGTGACTATACTGACAGTAGTCTGCCTTTAACTGTGAATATTTGCTTTATACATTTAGATGGTCTGGTATTGGGGTCATATATGTTAATTAAAGTTATTTCTTCTTGATGGATTGCCTCTTTTACCATAATTCGGTGTCCATCCTTGACTCTTTAGGAGTTTGTCTTATCTGAAATTAGTCTTGCAGTTCCTAACTTCCTTTCATCACTGTTACTTTGATGTATTTTTCCATAACCCTTGACTTTCAAACTGTTTTTCTTTGGATATGATATGAGTTTCTTGTAGGTATAATATTGATGGGTCCTGTTTTTTGATTAATCCTCCACTTTATTCCATGATTGATGAGTCCAACACAATCTTTTTTTGTGTGAGAATATTCAAGTTCTACTCTCTTAGCAAATTTCAGTTATATAAGAGAGTTATCAACCATAGACATTATGATTTATAGTAGATTCTCAAACTTTACTTATTATATAGATGAAAGTTTGTATTTTACCAGGCTCTTCTTATTTTTCCACTCTGCAGCCTCCAGTAACCACATTTCTGCTCTCTATTTCTGAGTTTGTCTAAAAAAAAGATTCCACATACAAGTGATAGTATACAGTATTTATCTTTATCTGACTGATATAACTTATTACAATACCCTTAACATCCATTCATTTTGGAAATGACAAAATTTCCTTTTCATGCATGAATAATATTCCACTGTAATACTTATGCATCACATCTTCTTTAACCATTCATCTATTGATGAATACTTTTATCGTTTCCATATTTTGGCTATTGTGACTAATACTGAAATGAGCATGAGAGTGTAGATATCTCTGATTTCTGTTTTCATTTCTTCTGGATATGTACCCAGCAGTTGGTTGTTGGATCATATAGTTCTATTTTTAATTTTTAAGGAATCGCCCTAATGTTTTCCATAGAGGCTGAACAATTTATATTCTAATTCTTTAACTTTTGGTAGAATTCATTGGAGAAATCATCTAGGCCTGGCCTTTGTTGATTCTACTAATTTTAGTGTCTTTTTCTGTCTCTCAATCTAAAAGCTTATCAGTCTTTGTTGATGAATTTTTAAACCAACTGCTTTTTGGTTTCATTTGTTTTCTCTTTTCCAATTCTGTTTCATTTATCTCTACCCATTGTTTATATTCCTTTGTTTAGGTTTAGTTTGCTTGAGTTTTTTATTTTTAAAGGAAAAGATGCAGGAAGAAATGAAGGCAAGCAGAGGCAGGCAGTCAGAAAAAGAGAGGGGGAAGAAGCACTTTATTTTTAATTTAGTTGTTCATCTTGGTTGTTCACCCTGACCCCAGGATGAGAACCTAGCTGGTGTGGGATGCATGTGGATTGTGCTGGCTGAAGGTGACTGACCAAACTGAATGTGTTGAGTTTAATATTTTAAAAACAGAGTGTGCTGAGTTTAATTTTTATGGAGGAGGTTGGTTATTGAATCGATACCTTTTTCTTTGATGTAGGGTTTTTGCAACCATAAATCTCCCTCTGAGTACTGTTTAGCTGCATTCCATACATTTTGGTTTGTTGAATCTTTATTTTTGTCCATCTGAAAGTAATTTATGATTTTTATTTTGATGTCTCCTTTGACTTGTATGTTATTTAAGAGTTTGGTGTTTAATTTCTCTATATATTTGTGTTTCCTGCTATTGATCTCTAATTTCATTTTATGTAGTCAGAAGGCACACATTTTAGTATTTTTTGACTTTTTTGAGTATGCTTGAAATATGTTTAAGATTGTTTCAGGATCTTCTGAAAAATATTTTGAGAATAATGTATGTTCTGTGGTTGTTGGGTGAAATTTTATCTAGATGTCTGTTAGATCTTAATGGTTTATAGAATTGCTCAAGTCTTCTTTTTCCTTGTTGATTTTAAATCTTGCTCTGTCCATTATCAAAAGTAGAATGTTGAAGTCTCCAACTATAATTGTTGAATCATCTGTTTTTCCTTCATGTATTCTGTTGCTGTCATTATTTTAAGTATGTAAGTTTATAATTTTGTTTTCCTGATGGACTGTATCATACAATGTTCCTCTAATCTTTTTTTTATTTAGAAGTCTTTTTTGTTTGGTATTAGTATAGCCACTCTTGTTTTAAAGCTGTTCCTGTTTGCTTTCTTTATTTTTTATCCTTTACTTTCAACCTATTTATATCTTTTCCTCTAAAATATGTTTTTATACAACCTGAAATCTGTTTTGACTGGATCACTTAATTTATGTTTTAAAAAATATTTATTGACATAACTTTACAAAATAATATAAACCCATATGTTCTGGTTCCCTTTCCTCAGATACATAACAACTCACCCAGACCACCACCAAATTACCAGAAGTTCTTCACCCACTTCACCCACCATTGTCCACTGGTCCTCACCACCACTTGTCCTCAGCCCCGACCTCATTCCCTACAAGTTACCTCGGTTCTATTGTTAATATCCAAGAGTTGGTTTTTGTTTAGTCTGTTAATATCCAAGAGTTGGTTTTTGTTTAGTCTGTTTCGATTTATATTTAATGTCATTAAGATGTAGTTGAATTAATATCTGTCATTGTATTTTTTTGTTTCCTATATGTCTCTATATGTTTCTGTATGAATCTTTATTCCTATATTCCACCTTCACTATTTCCTTTTGCATTAAGTGGATATTTTCTAAGGTGGTACTTTGAATTTTTAAACAATTTTTTCCACTACATTTCATGTTGGTTTTTAGTGGCTACTCTAGGGTTTACCATATGCATCCTTGCTTATCAAAATCAAGTTCAGATTTATTTAGTTTAATTCCAGTAATATGTAGATTTGTGGCTCCTATAATATGCTATTCCTTTTCTCTCTTTGCTTTCTTTTTACCTCTTTGTATCATGAATCTCAAGCCTGTGTTCATAACTTTAGCCTGTGCCTTAGCCACCTAAGCTATGGTGGGGGATTTTCCTCATTTTTGTGCTTCTTTTATTATACATATATGTCTATTAATGTCACAATCATAGTAACACATTGTTTTAATTATTACTTATAGGTGTAATAATATGTTATATACGTAGTATTTTATACAATTGCTTTTAAAAGAAAGGAAAAAAAGGAGAAAGGAAAAAATGTATTTTACCTATTTTGTAATTTTCTGCCAATTCAAATTTACTATTGACTCCCTATAGTGAATTTAAAAAATTTTAGTTGTTGAACTTTTCAACTTCAGAATTTTCATTTGGTTCTTACTGTATAGTTTCTTTTCTTTATTGATAGTCTTTGTATGTGTGTATGTGATTACTTTTTTTAAGATTGTTATCGAGGGCAAATTACATAACATTATATAAGTTTAAAGTGTACATTATTGTCTGTTGACATGTGTATATAATACATTAAGTTCACTACCACCACTACAGAATTCCTTCACCACACATTAATCCTCTCTACCTAATTTTTCTGCCCATCCTCTTCCCTTCCTGATCCACTCATTTGACTTTATTGACTAAAAGTCTATTTTTGCTTTCTTTAGTTCATTTTCTTAGTTCTTCTATACACCACATATTAGTCAAATCATCTAATGTCTATCTCTTTCCGACTTATCTAACTAAGCATAGTTCCCTCTAGGTTCATTCATGCGGCAAGTGGCAGAGCTTCATCTTTTTGATAACTGAGTAATGTTCCCTCCACGGGTCTATAAAAGTTTCTTTTTCTATGCATCTTCATCAGCTCTTGTTTCCAGATTTATGAGTAATAGCCATTCTCACAGGTGTGAGGTAATATATCTTTGTGGTTTTTGAGATCTTTGAACTTTGTATCACTTTCTATTTTTTATAAAAATATTTATTAATGTAACTTTGATTTATACAATAATATGAGCCTTATGTACAGATTCACCATTCATCAAATATGACAACATACCACACCACCACCAAATTACCAAAAGTCTTCCATCCCTGCCCATTAGACACGCTGCACCACTTGATCCTGCTCTCCCAACTGCCTTCCAATCTGGTAGCCTCAGTTCTAATGCCAATGTCCAAGTGTTGGTTTTTGATTGTTTTTACCATCATTTGTTTTCAGTCTTATGATAATAGCCATTTTCACAGGTGTAAGGTGATATTTCATTTGTTTTGATTTGGATTTTCCTAATAGCAAGAGATGTAGAACATCTTTCCATGTGCCTGTTATTCATCTTTATGTCTTCTTTGGAGATGTATCTTTTAGATCTTCTGTCCATATTTTAATTGGATTGTTTTTCTATTAATTGAGTTTTGGAGTTTTTAAAAATATTTTGGATATTAACCCCTTGTAGGATGTATGACAGGAAAATACCTTCTCCTGTTCAGTGTAATTTTTTAAAATGAATTATTTTTTCTTTAGTTTATGTTGTGTAAGTTTTAGGTTATTGAATTCGCACCTCAGTCTGTGTGTATTTCACACCACTTCCATCACCAGAATTCCAGTGCCCTCCACCACTGCCACATTTTATTGCCTTGTTGCCTCCCCGTCTTCCCCTCACATCCTTGATAGCCAGTCCCGCATCCTGTGAATTTTGTTGTGATTTATCTGTTTTTTTGTTTATTTTTATTATCCACATATGAATGAAACCATCTTGTATTTAACCTTTTCTTTCTGACTTATTTCATTTAGCATTATAACCTCCAGTTCCATCCAGGTTGTTGCAAAAGGCACTATTTTAACTTTAAAAAAAAAAGCTTCATAGAATTACACTGCATATATATGCATATCTATATATACCTTAATTTTTTTATATTGTCATCTGTTCATCGGTGCAGAGGTTGTTTTCACATTAGGCTGTTGTGAACTGTTCTGCTATGAACACAGGGATAAATTGTTAGTATTAGTGTTTTTGTATTCTCCTGGTATATGCCTAGCAGTGGGATTTCTAGAATGGTAGGCCCATTTTTATTTTTTTGAGGAATTTTCATACTGTTTTCCAAAGAAATTGCATTAATTTGCATTCTCAACAACAGTGTAGGAAACTGCCTTTTTCTTCACACACTCTGCAGCATTTGCTGTATCTAGTCTTTTTGATGTAAGCCATTCTCATGATGTGAAATATATCATTGTGGTGGAGATTTGCATTTCTCTAATGGTGAGTGATAGATCGATTTTCATGTGTCTGTGTCTTTTTAAGAAGGGTGTCTATTGAGTTCTACTGCCAAGTTTTTGGGTGGGTTGTTTTTCTATTGTTGATATGTATGAGCTGTTTATATATTTTGGAGATTCAGCTCTTTTCTGATGTGTGATGTGTGAATATCTTCTATTTTTTGAGTTGTCTTTTTGTTTCAATGGTAGTTTCTTTTGCTGTACAGAAAAGTTTTGGTTTGACATAATCATCGCTATTATTTTTTGCTTTAGTTTGCTTTGTTGTAGGTGTCACTTTCTCAAAGACACTTTGAAGTTGATGTTGTGGAGCATTTTTCTTATATTATTTTCTGTGTATTTTATGGTTTCAGGTCTTATATCCGGTTCTTTAATCCGTTTTGTGTTTCATCTATGGTGCTAATGAGTAAACTAGTTTTATTATTTACTTTTTGCATGTGACTGTCCAGTTTTTTCCTTCACCATTTGCTAAATAGATTTTTTAATTCCTCCATTGTTTGGTCTTGAATTCCTTATTTAGATTATCTGCCCATGTAAGTGTGATTTTATTTCTGGGCTCTCAATTTTATTTCACTGAGTGTGTATCTACTTTTAGTTCAGCACCATACTGTTTTGATGACAGTTGTTCTGTAGTATAGTTTGATGTCAGATAGTGTGATTCCTTTTTTTTTTTTCTCCTGAGGACAGCTTTGGCTATTTGAATCTTTGTGATATCATACAAACTTCAGTATTGTTTATTCGGTTTACTTGAAAACTGCCCATGGAATTTTGATAAAATTGCATTAAATTTGCGTATTGTTTTGGATGGGCATTTTTAACTCCGCTAATTCTTTGAATCTATGAACACAAATTTTTCTTCCATCTGTGTGTTTTCTATTTCTTTTGATGATGTTTTGTAGTTTTTAATGTAAAGGTCTTTGTCAAGTTTATTCCCAGCACTTTTTTGGTACTATTATAAATGGAATTTCTTATTCTTCTAGTTGATTGTTTGCATATAAGAATGTTACTGACTTTGGGGTACTAATGTTATATTGCTACTTTGGCGTATTAATTCTTTGTTTCTATTAGCTTTTTAGTGGAGTCTAGGATTTTCTAGGTATGATACCATGTCATCTGAAAATAATAACAGTTTTCTTTCTTTTCTGATTTGGATTCTTTCAATGTCCTTGACTGTTGCTCTGTTCGGAATTTCAGAAACTTCATTGAATAGTAGTGGTGAAAATAGGCGTCCTTATCTTATTCCGGATCTTAGGAGATAGGCTTACAGTTATTTGCCATTGAATATAATATTAGTTGTGAGTTGTGGTTATGTTCTGCATTACTTTTATTATGTTAAGGTATATGCCTTTCATTCCCATTTTGGTGAGGTTTTTTTATCATGAATATTGTTGAATCTTGTCTTTTTTCTGTATCTTTTGATATGGTCACATGATTTTTGTTTTTTCTTTGCTGACGTGGTGTTTTATATTGATTTATTTGCATCTGTTATCCTTGAGAATGTTTCATGTGCACTTGAAAAGAATCTGTAATCTTTTCTTGAGATATAAGGCTCTGTATATTTGTTAGGTTCCATTTGATCCATTTCATTTAGAGCCTTTCTTTCTTTATTTTCTACCTGAGTGATCTATCTATTGATGTAAGTGAGGAATTAAAGTTCCCTATTACTATTGTATTACTGCCAATATCTCCCTTTAGGTCTCCTAGTATTTGTTTTATATATTTGGGTGGTCTGGTATTGCACACACATATTAATGACAGCTATTTCTTCTTGATGTATTACTCCTTTGGCAGTTATGTAATTTACAGCCTTCCTTATAGCTTATTATTCTTTTTAAGGGGAAGTTTATTTGTCTGAATTTGGTATAGTTTTTCTCACTTATCTGCACTGTACTCCTGCAATTGGACCTTGGGTACAGGCCACTCCTACAAAGAACTGTTAAAATTCAGGGATTGATGAGTATGTAGAGAAAGAATCCTTATACATTGTTATTTTCAGTATAAATCTGAAAGAGAAGAAAAACTTTCCAGTGAGAAAGGCATAACGTACTCTTGTTGATCCCCTTGAGTTTGTAGCATCTTCCTGTCTCTGCTCCTAGACCTGCAGCTTTTGGGTTATGCACTTTCAATTTTTATTTAAACTTTTCTTCTTACAGATGTTGGAAACTGGCCCAATATGATTATTTTAATTTTTTGTATTAAAGTTTCTTTCACTGTGCAGAAGTTATTAGTTTGATGAAATTCCATTTGTTTATTTTGACTTTTATTTCCCTTGGCATTGGAGTCAAGTGCTCAAAGACCTCTCTTTGGTCAATGTTAGGATATATTTTGTCTTTGTTTTCCTCTCTATATTTTATGGTTTTAGGCCTTACATCCAAGTTTTTAATCTATTTTGAATTTTTTTAATGTTATTAGATATGACCTACTTTCAACATTTTACATGTGGCTGTCGAGTTTTCCTAGCACTTTATTGAAGAGATCGTCCTTGCCCCATGGTATGCTTTTGACAACTTTGTTGTAAATCAATTATTCATACAATTGAGTTAGTTTCTGGGCTTTCAATTCTACCCCAGTTGTTTTGTGAGTCTGTTTTATTACATTACTATGCCAACTTGATTATGAGTGCTTTGTAGTATAGTTGAAGTCAGGGAGCACGATACCTGCATTTTTGATTTTTTTTCTCTTGTTTGCTTTTATTATTTGGGCTCGTTTGTAGTCCACATAAATTTCAGGATTTTTTTGGGGGCAGGCTTCTATATCTGTGATGAATGCATTTGGGATTTTGATGGAAATTGCATTAAATCTGTATATTGCTAGAGGTAATGTGGCCATTTCAACAATGTTAATTCTTTCAATCAATAAGCATGGAATGTCTTTCTGTTTCCTTGTGTCTTCTGTGTCTTTGCAAAATGTCTTGTGGTTTTCTGAATACTGGCCTTTTGCTTCTTTTGTTAAATTTATTCCAAGATATTTCATTCCTTTTGATGCATTTGTAAATGGAATCATTTCCCTGAGTTATCATGCTGCTAGTTTGTTACTTATATATGAACATGAAGCAGACTTTTTAATAGTATTCTTATAATCTGCCACTTTATTGTATTATTCTTTCTAGCAGCTAATTCCTTTCCAGTATGGATATCTTTTGTGTTCTTCCCTTGTCTAATTGCACTGGGCAGGACTTCAGCTCAATGGTACATAATAATGGAGGGAGTGGACAGTCTAGCTTTTGTGTCTAATCTTAGAAGAAAAGCTTTCAGTTTTTCTGCATTGAGTATGATATTGCTTGTGAGTTTGTTATATATTCCCTTTATTATGCTATGGTATGTTCCTTCTAAATTTTTGGAGGTTTTTTTTTTTTTTAACATAAATGGTATTGAATCTTATCAAACGCCTTTACGCATTTATTGAGATTATCATACAGTTTTTTTTGTTCATCCTTTTGTTGATGTAGGGTATCGCATTTACTTATTTGTATATGTTGAACCAATTTTGCATTCCTGGAATGATTCTCATTATTCATGGTACATGTGTTTTTTTTAAATTATTTATTGAATTTGGTTTGTTAGTATTTTGTTGAAGATTTTTGAATCAGTAGTCATCAGAAATGTTAGTCTGTAATTTTCTTTTTTGGTGTTGTCTTTCTGGATTTGGAATCAGAGTAATGCTGGTATCATAATAAGTGTTTGAAAGTTTGCCTTCTTCAGCGTGCCCTGGTGGAGTAGTGGTTTAGTCACTGCCTCCAGCCAAAGCTTGGGCTACATACATCCCAGGGACCCAGGTTCACATCCTAGGCTGGAAGAACAACCAAGCTGTACAACTAAGCACAAGTAAAGAAATTGCTTCCTCCTCCTCTCTCCTCTCTGTCTGTCTACTTGTCTTCATTCTTACCTGCACCTTTCCTTTAAAATAAAACAGTTTACCTTCTTTATGCTTTAGAAAAGCTGAGAAGGATTGGTATTCTTCTTTGAATGTTTGGTAACTCACTAGTGAAACTATCCTGGTGTGGGCCTTTTGTTATTTGGGGTATTTTTGATTACTATTTCACTTTCCTTGCTTGTGATCAATCTGCTCAGGTTTTCTATTTCATCCTGATTTAGGTTTTGAATGTTGTATGTTTTTAAGAATTTGTCAATTTAAAAAATTTATTCAATGTGTTGTCATTTAAGTATTCTTAGTAATCTCTTATATAATCATCTGTATTTTGATAGCATAGGTTTCGATTTCTCCTCTTTCATTTATGAATTTAGTTATTTGTATTTTCTGTCTCCTTTTCTTCATGAGTCTGGTTAGTGGTTTGTGTATTTTGTTTATTTTTTCCTAGAACCAGCTCTTGGTTTCATTGATTTTTTTTTTGAATAGTCTTTATGATCTCTATTTTGTTTATTTCTGCACTAAAGTTTCATTATTTTCATTCTTCTACTTTGTTTTTTTTTCCTAGTATTTTAGCTGAAGGCTTAGTTTTTTATTTGTGATTTTTCTTTCATGAGGTAGGATTATATTCCTATAAATTTTCCTCTTAGTACTGTTTTTGCTGCATCCCAGCAGTTCTGACATGTCATGTGTTCATTTTCACTTGACTCCAGTTGTTTTTCAATTTCACCCTTAATTTCCTCATTGACCTAATAATTGTTCAGCATCCTGTTTATTTTTTGCTCTTTTGCAGTTTTACCCTCTTTCCTCTTGGTTGATTTCTAGTTTGATGCCATTGTTTTCTGAAAAAATGCTAGCTATGATTTCAATGTTTGTAAATTAATTGAGACTTGATTTGTGTCCCAACATATGGTCTGTACATGAGAATGTTTTATAAGCTCTTGAAAGGAATATATAGTCTGTTCTTTTAGGATGATATACTCTATAGATATATATTATGTTTTTTTGATCTAATTTGTCTTTTTTTAAAGGAAAGATGCAAGCAGGAATGAAAGTGATTAGGCAAGCAGACAGGAGGAGACAGAAGGAAGAATAATTTTATTTATTTATTATTTTACTTGTTCGTCTTGGTGTTCTCCCATCTCTGAGATGTGAACCCAGGTCCTTGGGATGTATCTGGACCACTCTTTGCCAGAGGTGGCAGACCTAACCACTACTCCACAAGGGTGTGCCTAATTTGTCATTTAAGGTCTTTGTTTTCTTGTTGATTTTGTATCTGGTCATCTGTCCATTACTGTGGTGAGGTTTAAAGTTCCTTGTGTGATTGTCAGTATCTCTTTTTAGGCCCATTAATATTTGTTTGATATATTTGAGTGCTTTTATATTGGGTGCATTTAAAGAAGTGTTATATCTCCCTGTTTTATTGTTCTCTTTACAATTATGTAATTACCATATTTACCTTTTGTTGCTTTTTTTTGACTGGAAGTCTCTTATCTGATACGTGTGTTCATGCTTTTTTATATTCATCATTGGCTTGGAGTACCATTTTCCATCCCTTCATTTTAAATCTATGTTTGCCCTCTGTATCTTAAATGAACATCTTGTAAACAGCATGTAGTTGTTTTTTTTTTTCAGTCCATCCAGCCACTCTGTGCCCTTTCAGTTGGTGAATTCAGGTCAGTTATATTCAGTGTGATCATGATAGATGAGGGCTTGCTATTACACTTTTGATTTTTGTTTTCTGTTTTTTGTCTATGGCCTTATTTAGTTTTATTGGTGAACTTTCTTTTGATTTACCTAGAAAAGCTTCTTCCAGCATTTTGAAGGAGAGGTCTCATAATAGCAAATTTATTTGACTTTTGTTTGTCACATTTTCCCCTTATCTTAGAGTAGTTCAGGATATATTATTCTTGGTTTGCAGTTTTTATCTTTGTGTATTTTGAATATGTTATTCTACTGTCTTCTGGCATGTAGCATTTATGCTGCAAACTCTGTCAAAAACCTGATGGGTTTTTGCCCATACCTTTATACGCTACTTGTCCCCTCTGCCCACCGAACCTCCTCCCCTTAACCAACTTTAATATTCTTTCTCTGTCTTGGACTTTTTATAGTTTCACAGTTATATGTCTTGGTGTTTTTTATATTTAGATAACTGTTTTCTCTTTGCTTCGTTAATTTGTATATTCACATTGTTTCCTAGATTTGGGATATATTTACATATTATTTCATGTATTGCATATTATTATATATATTCTCTGTTTCTTTGTCTCTCTCTTTACCATTGGATACCCATTGTTCTTATGTTGCTTTTCTAATGTATTTGGACAGCTCTCAGAATGCTTCACTTTTTTAATATTTAATTTCTACTCTTCCATCTGGTTCATTTTTATATTTCTATCTTCTGGGTCACTGATCCATCTTTTCATTTTGTCAGTTATGCTTCCATAACTCTCTGTAGTACTCTTGATCTCATTTATTGCATTCTTCACCTCCTAAATCTATTATTTTCTTACTAAAACTTTAATTTCTGTGTTCTGCTTATTGATTTTAGTTTTAAACTCATTGACATACTTTGCTGTGTCTTTTTGTACTTTTTTGGGTTTTTTTTTTTGAGTTTTCTTTTAGCTCCTTGAGTTTCTTTATGATTGCTACTTTGAATTGTTTATCTGCTAAAAAGATGTAATCATCCATGTCTTTGAATTTGATTTCTGACAGTGCCGTCTCTTTGTGATGGCATAATACCTTGATGTCTTGAAGAATCTTGTGATCTCTTTCTTCCTAGGGCTAAGTTGCTTATTTTTTGTTTGATCATCAGGTGGCACTTAAATTTTATGTTATATTTTCGACTCTTGCAGGACTTTGTAGTAAAGATTATTTGTTAAGTGAGAGATAGAGAATGGCTACTGGGTGGGGGAGGGGTCTGGGGTGGGAGTACCTGTTATTTTGGGCTAAAGGGATAGGGGAACTTGTTCATGCGGGTGGTGTTGGGGTCATCCTTCCTTTCAGGCATCCCAGACCTGGGCCTTGCAGTCTGTCTGCTGTGGTGTTGGGACTCTTCACTGTGCCAGCACAGATGCCAATGAGTTGGGGAGGAAGAGTATGGTCTTCTCCTTGTGTGTGTTTTTTGTTTTTTTGCTGCATTTTTTACCTTTGATTGGACTAGGGTCTCAAGCCAAGGGTGTGTGCCACCACAGTCTTCAGTCTTTCCATTCCAGGGTTCAAGACTGGGTCCCATGCTCTGTTAACTCTGTCACACATCTGCTGCTACCATCCCCATCCCTCTCCACCCACCTTAACTCATCTTGAGGCTTGCCATTCCTCAGCTGATCTCTTTAGTGAAGTCATTGTTGGTCCCCAAATTGATAGGGGTGCTGTGAGACTCTCCACTGTATTGCTTCAGCAGAAAAATTGTTATTGTATTTCTTAAAAGTGAAGCAGAACGATAACTGCAACTGCCATCTTAAACTGGAATCCCCTTATTCTCTTTTTGATGAGACTTTGATTATACCTCCCTGGCCTTTTTCTGTTATGTTTTCCTTCAGTTCTATAAACGTACTTATAATGGCTACTTTGAAGTCTTTTTTTTTCCATTTTTGGGTGGTGGTTGAGGGAGTTTGGGGACAAATGGAGATACTGATTTAGAGGGAACAATTTTATATTTCAGTATAATTTCTTGTTGGTTATAAGGATTGCAAATTATTTCTTCCAATTTCGGGGTCAGAACTGATTAACCTACAAGTGGCAAGTAATCCAAAGCTGGGCCAATACTGTTCTTTCCCTAGGAATATGAACCGTGGAACACAGAGAAAAAGAGAATTATGGGAATTATGTTCATAACTAGACTTTATAAAAGATCATCTGAAGTTCCCAGTATTGTTCTGGTTCCTTCACTTCTAATATCAACACTTCCTTTGAGTCTGTGAAATATTGCGCTATCTTTTCAATAGGGAGGGAATAAGTAACAATGTATAAAAGGCCTATGATTCAAGGGTGGAGTGTTTAATAATAGGTCAAGTAAGAAATGGCAGTGAAGAGTCTTTAAGAGATTAAAAATGGAGAGAGAGAATGAGATCTTGGCCTGATCAGGGGCTAAAAATTAGACTGGAGAAAGTCAAGGAGTAAGAGGGATCTTAGGGTATTGAGAGTGAGAGTAGAATATTATTTTAAGCCACTTGATGTGAAAGGAAGTAATGAGATATTATCAATAGATGAATGTGAGGTTGAGGTTGTCAAGGGGTGATTAAAGATGCCTGTGCATGTTTACTATGAAGGAAAGGGACCAGACTGAGAAGCAAGAAAGATATACAGAGGAGAACATGAGTTCCAGGAGACAGAAAGAAACAGGGTGGAACACAGATAAAAGGTTTCTTCTAAGAATAAAGAATACTTTGTCACATGGAAAATAATTATATACCCTGTAAGACATACTATAAACAATACACAAAGATAGGTGTTATAAAGGAGAGAGAAACTCAATATTTATTGTATCAGAAAGACTTTATCCATTTGATGAGGTTCATTTTAATCTGGTACACTGATGGACTGCCTATCATTTTAGCCCAACAGCCACAGACATGAGTTTTTTTCACTTCATGTTCCTTGGGATCAAGGGTTTTGTAGATTTGAAGCATTTTTAGGCTCTTATTCCTTAACTATATTAAAATATTACAGGTGGTACGTAAAATAAATCTTGCTAACTTTACACCTTTTCTGTATCTCAACACATAAATTCCATGTGAACAATTTCAAGAGGGTTAATCTATGAATTGAGAAGATTCTTTTGTAATATTTCTCAACCTTTTTCTGCATCCATCTCCCTCCTCCTTCTTCTCCTCCTCCTCCTCATCATCCTTCCACATACACCATTGCACACATGCACACAGAGAAATAGTCTATATACTGCTCACTGGGATGAGCAAACTTTTTAGAGCTGGTACCAAGGTGTTCCTATCTGACTGCTCTAAGGATTTCAATATATTGGGCACACATCAATATATCTATACTTATTTAATATGACATACCAATTGAGATCTCTGCTCTACGGTACATTTTCTTACATTTTGAATTTTTTTCCTGCTGTGTGATGAAGTACTTTTTCCTCCTACCATTAAAAATCTTAATAAAACTATTCAATGTGTAATAAGGAAGTATGTTTAAATGCTAAAAGCAGATGGTTTGCTGTGCCCTTATATAGCTCCTTCATAAATGTGTGTTGAAAGAACCATCTACATTAAAATATTTTTATAGATCTCTAAATTATCTCATTGTGAAATTAGTTCCTGTTTCACACTTTATCAAATCTCACATAGGTGTCATAGTTTACTCTTTGACTATTTTTCATTTAGAATCTACAAAGTTTTTTTTTTTACACAAGATAGAGTGGTATAATGCTGGAAGAAAGCATGTTCTTTACACCAGACATTATATTTTGGTAAATACTTAATACCTTGATAAATAAGGTTTTTTATAGTAAAAAGCTGAGTATATTCTGGTAGGAAATTATCTTTTTTAATTTCCTAAATGCATTTTAGATCATTCTCCCAGGAACAGAGGCTTTTATGAAATGTGATATTTGTAATTAAAAAAATCTTTATTTCCAGTTGTGCATAATTTTATGTTAGTCTGGAAATTAAGAAGTGGCATTAATTGTAAATGCCCTATATATTTAGAAAAGCTGTAGGAAGAACTGGCCTTTCTCATTTAAGTTGATACTAGAAGAAAAATACAGGAATGTATTATGCAAGGAAGTGTTGAATTGTATGGGAAATTGTGTTTTAAGACCTACTGTAGATCTATGTCGTTGTCTGTGAAAGAGAGGATAATTAGTGTCTGTACTCTCAGTCATATCAGACTAAAGGTAATGGGGTGTAAGAAATGGTTCATTAGGCTCTCTCAAGTACTTTTACTATGTCCATACTATTTATACCAGCAGAAAAAATTCAGTCTTTAAAATCAAGTCAAAGCATTAGCCTTAGATACTTCCATATGAGAATAACATTGAGTAATGATCCCTTAAAGTCAAATGAAAAAATGTACATAAAATACCTACACAGTGTTTATTGGCTAATATGTCACCTGCACTGAGTACTTGCTATGTCTGATATCCTTTCACAACTACTGATTCTACACCTGATGTATCTCCAAGAGTTTGTGGTGTGGAGGAAGAGGTGAGGTTAGAAACCAATTTACTAAACACAGTTACTGTCCACATAGGAATTTTTATTGAAAAGAAACTTTGGTGCAAAATGTTTCCGTACCTGAGGTGGGATGAGCAAGTACATGGGGAAATAATAATGAGTCCTTGGTTCTTACTCGTAGTAAAAATGTGTTGGTAGATAAGAAAATTGGGCCAATTAACAGATTATACGTGTTCTCAGAAACTTGTTCAAATGTCGCACAGAGAAGTTTTGAGGCAGAGATGTTGGAAAGGGGAAGAGGTAGTGTGCTTGATGCCACCTGAACCACATCTAGTTCTGATGGGAATTTCCGAAATAAGTATCTTTTAATCCTTTCCCCACATCCCTCCTGATCCCACACCATTCCTGTAGAATTGCTGAGATAAACTTCTGAGCTATGGAGTCATGTTGTTACTGCTTGCAGAACAATTCCTCAGCCTATGGAAAGGAGATTCCATGAGGAGTTTGTAGGGGAAAGATCCACAATACTTAGTGAATGTATGATAAACTCAATGTGTGATTCTCTATTGAGTACCTTCTTCCACTGTAGAGAATCAGGGTAAAATTGAATAGCTTATAATTTACATGCTGAACAGAATTTATGATTGTTCTGTAATGTTCTGAAAAGTTCATCAGATTAAGAGAATGTTGTCATTGCTAAAGGCAGGATCAATACTTGTGCCTTGTCTAGTCTATTAAGATCTGTCTTTTCTGAACCCTGTAAGTCTATAAGCAGAAGAAACAATTCTATCTTGAATGGTAAGACATCTTTGATTGTAAGTTCTTTGAGGGCAGTGACCTATCTGAATAGTGACTCTGTTGCCACATACACAATTGTGTGTAAATACCTTTTCAATTTGATGGATATGATAGAAAAGGAAGCAAACAGGGGGAAAAGCACAAAAACTGCTCACTCCCTTATGCATACAGAGATGCCCTGTTTATTAATGCCTTGGTTTGGGGATTGATCTTAGTGAAATAAATGTGCAATAAAATAAAATGTGGTTATTGAAAAACTTAATTGACAACAGATATTTTGGTCAAATGGCAAAAAAGAAATTGAGGATTTTAAAGCTCATTATTTTGGGAAACTTTGCCTTGCTTCAAATGTTTCTGAAAGGACACAATTTCAGAATAGTGGGGAAAGATTATATCTTGATAGGCAAAATTTTCAGTATGTATTTTCTCTCCTTAAGGCTGACTTTGTTTTTATTTACTCTCAAGCCATGTCAGGAAATTAGGCAATGTTTAAATAAAAATTGTCATTGGAAAACATCTGTTACTGATCAATTGCTGATTATCAGATATTAGGTGTTCCAAATTGGACCAAAAGTCTACAACATAAAACAAGAAAAAAAACCCTTAAAGTAACATTATAAAAAATTTGCCACTTTTGTAGAGCAGCAGCAACTACTGAATGCTTTTTTAACATAAAATTTCCCAGCTTTATTGAGATATAAAGGACATATAACATAGTATAAGTTTATGGTATATATACAATGTGTAGATGTGATATATTATGTATTGACAAATGATTACCATATTGTTAATGCATCTGCCACCCCCATATAATTACTACTTTTTGGTGTGGCTATGGCAAGAAGTTTTAAGATCTACTTCCTAAGCAACTATCAAGCATATAATACAGTGTTTTTCATCTCATAGCTGGAAATTTGTCCCCTTTGATTATATTCACCCATTTTACCCATCTCCTGACCCCACTACCAACTCTCAAGAGTTCTGCTTTATAGACTCCCGCATATAAGTGAACTTAAACAATATTGGTAATTCATCTTTTTTCATTTAGTATGTCCTCAAAGTCCATCCATATTATCACAAAAGCAAGATTTTTCTTTTTTTATTCCATTGTATGTATATGTGTATATATGTATATTTGTGAATATAAAACAACTGCTTAACCCATTTATATATTGATGGCTACAGATTGTTTCCATATCTTGGCTATTGTAATTAATGTGGCAATCAACATGGGATACAGATGTCTTTCAAAATTAGTGTTTTTACTCTCGTTTAAATACTCAGAAGTGTAATTGCTGCATTGCATAGTAGTTCTATTTTTAATTTTGTGAAGAACATTCATACTGTTTTCCATAGTGGTTACACTAGTTTTTTCCCCACCCAGTAGTGCATAAGTTTCCTTTTCTCTCTATTCTAACACTTGTTACTTTTTTTTTCATATTCACTATTCTAACAGTTGCAAAGTGATCTCCTTTCGATGTTGATTTGCATTTCTCTGATGTTTAGTACCCTTTAGTAACTGTTGGCCGTTTAACTGCTGAATATTCTTCAGAACTTTTAAAGATAATGTTTATTCACATATCTAAAGGCAGATACATGTAAAATTTTTTGAGTTTCAGCTTTGTGGCTTCCTAGCTGTGTCTGTTAATTTTTAAATACTTCACTCATCTGTGAAATGGGTAGAGTAACAGTAAAAATAGAATGTCTCACAATGGAAGGACATTGTCAAGTGCTATACAGATAATAATAGGAATAGTGTTGTTATTATTATTAAGACAGCTTTGTAATGTGAAATTTTTCATGCCCTGTTTAGCCTGTCTTTTTTTTTTTCTGTATTCTTTTGAGTTTGAAGATCCATTCCATCCCTAACACGCTAACCCAGTAAACCCAGAGAAACCTGCTTTTTAGACCTTCCATGGTTGCTGGCAGAATTGTGTGACCCAGAAGCCTATTTTTTTGTTTATCCAGGCACTAAGAATGCAAATATTAATCCAGATTTTTCAGGATTTTTCCATTGGAAAAACACTTTTCCCCTTTTCACTGAGAATTGGAATTTAAACACATTAACAGCAATTAGTACATGAGCCAAGAATTCAGGTTTTGATAAAAATTACAGTTGACATTTGCTCTTGGAAAAAAGAGTGAAAAATGTTCCATAAAGTTTCTATTAACTTCAAAAGCAGCAACATCTGCTCCAATCCACAAAGCTTCAGGGTCTGCCATGGAGGAAGAGAGTGCTTTCAGCAAGCTATGAGAATCTATCCAGCAGTCAAGTCCACAGTCTTTCTTACTTGACATTCAAACATTCAAGAAGGGGAGAGTATCTTTTCCAGCAAAAACTTACAAAGTGAAACTGAGGAAACTTAGAAGTGAGGTCACCTGAAATAAATGCTGCCAAGTGCATTTATTACACAAATATTTTACAAGTATTGTAGTTTTTCCTTTTCCTCTTCTTTCTCTTCTATGTTTTTGGTTGTTGGGTTTTTTTTTGATGGGGGGGTGGGGCTTCTGCCACTAATACTTGCATATTTCAGTGTATAAGGTTGTAGCCTTTAACTCTGAGATTGTGGGTAGAGTTACTGACTTAAAACCAAAACCAAAAGCAAACCTCTTCCAAACAACACTGTTTTTTTGTAGTTACATGCTTTCCTCCCAAAATTCAGGGGAATTCCAGAGTGTTTTGCAATTAGTTAAGGATTATATTTCCTTATTTTTATTAATTTTATGTAAAGTGGGATTTATCAGTGGAGCATTCATTGACACTGACTTCAATTTATTCTGATGAAACTGACTGACATGTGTGTGTGCTGTTCATCAGTCATAATTTAAACCAGTCTTAATTGTATTAAATGTAAATTAAGACATTCAATTTCAGCCATTATTTTTCATAAAAAACTGTGAACTGAGTTTTAGTGGGTCATAAGATCTTACGTTCAAGATAAATAGGGTAAATTCAAAACTTACCATTGATGTTCATATTTCATCCTTTTTCTTTTGTCGATTACTGGAATGGAACAATTTCCTCTCTGAAGAGATGGATGACTAAGAAAGATGTAGCTGAAGTTTTTAACTGATGATTTTTATCATTTTAGAGCTTACATTTGAAATATGTGATTTAACAATATCCTGAACTATTCCTGTAAACCAAACAACAATTTGAATTGAAAGTGCCAAATTAAGTTCTCTGGTTTGGGACTCCTCATATCTTTAAATCTCTGAATTTAAAAAATTTAGGATTGCAATTTCTTAAAATATTATCCCCCCTTTTGGTAAGTGTGGCACTTTCCAAATAATTTATTATGATTTAATTTGTAAGCGACTTTCTCTAATACTGAAAATTCTCCCCACTGAATAAGAAAAATCATCTTTTAGTCATATAATGATTAATGACACTAATAATCATTAAAAGTAAATAATAATAGGAATTTATAAATAATTTCATGAGAAAATATGTAAGTCCATGGTTACTATTTACTCCTAAAAAACACTCAAATTGTATAGCCAGTGATGGAGAGCTTGAGAGAAGTCAGGCCCAAGTGAAAATCACACTGTTAATAAGTATTACTTTTCAACTTAATGAAATAACAAATAGCTGTGGCTGAGAGATTAGATTTGGCGAGGCTCCTGTTGCTTATTTTTATCTAGGGAGATATGGGAACACTTTCATGGTTGGAGTATTTGTTTTTGTTTTTAGCTTTTTTTTTTTTAATCTGATTCTACCTACATGAATCCATGCTGGATTATTCCAAGAGAGAAAAGAATTTTCTAAAATCGCTTAGATCTGCCCATATGTTGAGGTTACATTGTACTATACAATCCCTCAGAACATGTAGATTTATTTAAGAGAACTCTCCTCCGCCACTTACCCCAGTCTCTGGTAAGAGATTTCCACCCATAACAAATGAACTAGAACTTTGCCATATCATTAAACGTTTTTGCTTTCTAAATAAAAGTTTGTCAACAAAGAGAAGAAAACTGTCATACTTGCCTTAGTTACTCATGTAGTGAAATTTTATATGACTATTATATATGACATTTACATTCCCATGTCAGTTCAACTGATGGAGAATGAAGTGTTGCAATAAGTCTGGAGATGGGTAGTGATGCAATCATCCTACCAGTTTCTTGCTATTAATATATGTCTCTTATTCATTTTTAAAGATAGCATAAATGAGAGTACTGAATATAAATGGCTTTTGTAAGTCATTCAGGTCAGTGAAGCATGTCATTGTTTGCAACCTGAGTTCTCTGAGAGCCCCGACTGGTTGATAGGCACACCATATATTTTCCTCATAAATGAAAAACACAAACAATAGTCACAGGATTTAATGAATATTATAAAATAATACGAGTTACCATAGAAAAAAACTAGTTGCATGCACTTAATGGTGTGACCTTAGTATATCATCTTTAGAATGCATAAAGTCCATATAGAAAGGCGGCATTGCATAATTTATTTCTCCAGATGTAATGTTAACAAACATTTTATTATGATTTATTTTTTGGCTCCTTGAAAGATGAAGTAAGTTCTTTAGTATTAGCATTGCTAATGATTTTAATGAGGCATTAAAATGTTGCAGTATTGTAGGAACATTTTTCTTTCTTTTTTTACATTATTTCATTAATATTTCATAGGAATTTTAATGTTAAATTGATGAAAGAACCTGAAACCATAATCCACAATGTGACAAAATGCTCAAAAAGTGGGAAAGAATCAGAGAAAGGCAGGGCAAGTGATGTTGGGAGGTCTGATGCGACACCCCTGCACTGGAAGCATTCCATGACATTACAGTCTGTTATTGCTGAAATGAAGACAAAACATTTTTACCTTCTTGCTCAGGGTTTTTATGCCACAGTTCACAGAAGTCTAGCACATATAACATGCTGTTTGTATTCTCAGAATAGGTGTGGGTAAGCCTTTTCTAGGAGAAGACTAGAAGTCTGTTGGTTGACTTCTGTATTATGGTAAACCTTCCTCAATAGGCATTCATAGTTTGAATAATTTCTGTTGTATGCAATTTAATAATCTCCTGTGTTTTCATGGCATCTGAGAGAGCAGAATGCTTTCATGGGCATTATGTGGTTTAGTCATAAAAACTCGTGAACTGTGGGAACTCTAGGGAAATAATCCTTTCTCCCAAATTCAGTACTTGCGCAAGAAGCTCCTGTTTGAGTAACTCGGTTAACACAAAATAGATCACTCTTCAAAGTGTATGGGCCAGAGGAAATAGGAACAAGGGGCTTTACTTCCAACTAGTATAGTTGAGTCTGTAATGCCAGAAGGAAGCTTTATTTTTGGTATTTGAGAAAGTTTAAATAGCAGGTGAACCAAGGACTAAGCAACCTTTGCAGCTATATAGTGGGAATCCTGGCACAAAGGGGAACTGTTCTTGAACAAATTCTCCAATGTCACAGGCAAAAATAGCTCTTGTCATGGTTTGGCCTCAGCAGCTGCTTGCTCTGTCTGGATCAGAGCATGGCAAAATTGTATTCTGGCTGGACAGTATCACTGTCTTGTACATTTCATTATCTATAAGCCTGATCCTGCCCTTAAGCAGCCCTCAAGGCTACACCTTAAACCTCCATACACCCAGAGAGTGAACACTTTCATCACCTCTTGCTTTAGAGGAACTGTGCACTGGATCTTTAATATGGTCTTTAAGTCAGCATAACTGATCTAGACTCAGCTTACCTGGGAGTTGCAAAATCAGAAAAAAAATCTCTCGCTATGGAACCAACTGTAGGGATACCCAGCTCTTTTTTTCATGACCTAGGCAATGCTTTTCAAAGTGTGGTCCATAAGCCCGCCATACCTGAATTACCAAAGTGGGCAGTAGTGGTGAGGATGGTATTGTAGGGGGCGAATAAATGGGGTGCCTATTAAAATGCAGATTCTTGGACCAGAAGTTATAGAGTCAGAATCTTTAGAGTAAAATTTTGAGTATCTTTAAACAAGATTCTTAGGTAATTCAGAATAGCAGTCATTCCTAAACTTGATTTGTGTGTGTGTGTGTGTGTGTGTGTGTGTGTGTGGCTGATTTAGTGTATCTGTATCACATTTACTTTAGCATATACTTTGGCTATAAAATACTTGATTAAAAGTATACTTATACTTGATTAAAAATAGTTTCATTCATGGAATATTTGTACTACTGCTTCGAATGAGGGGTTTTCACTATTTAATGAAAAGTGGTGGTGTCATTTCAACTCCAGTGTCAGAGCTCTCTTGCACACACACAGCTAGTAGTTGATCATGGTGGACAAGGTGGGAGTACAAATGTCTCTTTTCTGGTGTCTCAATTACACCAACACAACAACCCTAGAAAGAGAGTAGAACAAACTAAAAGCTGTTATGGGACCCAGTCAGTTATGCTGTTTGTCAGCTAATATAAAAGCTTCAATGAGGAGAAGATGGTTTAATATCTTGAATAAAATTAAATTTCAGTATTAGCTGTGGATTTCAATTATTCACGCTATTCCAAAACTCCAAAGCATGAAAAATCTAGAAGCTGGTTATTACCTGTTCTAGTAGAGTCACCAGGAAGCCAATGTTGGTGTAAAGAGAGCAATGGACTCTGTCTCTCTACCTCATTTGTTTTTAGCATTTTAATAGGGCTCAAATTTTCAAAGTATCTGGCTCAAGACATGAAATCTGGTTCATGTACCACACTGGACTTTCCTTTGAATGTTGGAAGTTTATTTTTTTCCCCATTCACATGCGCTTATATTCTATCACATGGAGTGCCATTTAACTCTAGTGATTTCTGGTGCCCTTCAGATCATACTGACTGTCAGCAAATCCAGACCCCCAGGCCTAAACACGTGCATAGACTTTGATTGCAGTCAATTCATATATCCTGAAGTAGAACAGGTTTGTGTGTCAGAAGTATGTCAGAAGATGTATACAACATATAAACAGGATAGAAAACAAGTCACTTACTGCCCTGACATAAACACATTTCGATATGTATTCTGTTTTCAAAAGCATATTTTTAAAAATCTCATATCCCCTCCCCCACTGCCAACTAAACACATACACACATATCCCAACTCACTTAATTAACAAATTTATTTCTTAAAAAGGCAGCAAAATCCTAGAAGTACTGAAAAGGAAACGCTAATGAAATATGTGTCTTGTCCTTCTTTAATGCCCTTGAAGATTAAGTTTGGTTCCTGGAAGATTTTTATTTGCATTTTTTGTGACAGTATTTTATTAGGTTCTCATTACTGCAAATAACATGCATACATTTAGAGTTATTGAAAGTTATGTAGTATCAATGTAAAAATCAGAAGATACCTAAGGGAAAGCAATTAGAGAACAGGTGTCATTAAATGCATAAGATATTTTTTCTATTTACTATTTATTAATCTTAACATTAAGCAAATGAACTTGATGGAAACTAAAACCCCATCTAGTACTAATGTTTTGATTCTGTGATACATTGGTTAGGAGCGTTATCTTTGGAAAGACTGTCAGGGTTTTTGAATTTTAAGTCTTCACTTGTGAACTGTTGAAACCTGCTAAGTTATATAACTTCCATGCCTATTTCCTCAATGAAAATGAACTTTTTTTTGGTCAAAACTTTCATAGGGTTGTTATGAGGATTAAATGAGTTAATATGTATATCTGCTAGGTAGTAGGCATTCAATGGATTTTCATAAGAATTTGTTGAGCATCTATAATATGCCTTGAGATACTATGAAGAGAATCATTAAAAAATGTAATAAAGTGCTCCATGACATTTGAAATTTATATATGGAGAGATTTATAAAAATCTAACTCAAGAAAAAATAAAGCCGCATGGTACTGATATAAATCACAATATGAGACAGAAATAAGAAAATATAGATGAGTGGTATCAGCAGAGGACATTTGATGAGGTGAGAAGGACCCTATCTTTGAAGGGTGGATAGTGTTTGTTAGTTGGAGGATGGGAAAGGAATGGTTTAAACAATAAACCAAGGAATTAAAGAAGGGAATATGATTGAGGAGACTAGCAGTAAGAGTAGGAATTCGGTTAAAAAAAAAAAAAAAAAGAGTAGTGGTTGGGTCCACTTCCTCTAACCAAACACAATTTCACATGCATCCCAGGGACCTGGGTTCACTTTCTAGGACTGATGAAGGGGTGCAGCCAGGATGAACAAGTAAATAAAAATAGGTGGGTGTGCCTCTTCCTCCTTTCTTCTTGCCTGCTTACCTGCTTGCCTGCTTGCCTTCATTCTTGCCTGCACCTTTCCTTTAAAAAAAAAAAAAAAAAGGTGGGATTAGGTTTGGAGACTGTGGAAGTTGGCAGAGAATTTCAACTTCAAGTGCCAGGCAGTAGGAAACCATTAGACTATCTTAAACATTGATGTGTCACAATGAAATTGATATTTAAATATACATTTTCTGTTCAAATTGGAGATATCAGAGACATGGAATTAGTTGTGATAGTTCAAAGCTAGTTGTGTCTGAGAATCTGTTGGAGAGTGTTAGCCCCCAAGGATTCTGATTCAGTAAGCCCGAGAATCTGTATTTACAATGCTCTCTCCAGGTATTGTAACTTACATTCAGAATATGAGAAGCACTGACCTAAGAGGCTATTGAATCACTATAGGAATGAAGCCTTGAACTAGAGTCATGAATGAAAATGGAAAGGACTATTCAGCTTTGAATGACATCTTAAAGAAAAATTGATGATAGATTGACTATAAGGGATTAAAACATGAGTCAAAGGTTATTTCTGAGCCTCTACTTTGATGGAAGAAGGGTAATGTAAAGGAAGCCATACTGATAAGTAGTGAGTGTGCTGAGTTAGAATAGATGGCAGTTTCTTTAACAGGACATATTCTGGAGGCAGGTGTAATCTGAAGACTGGAGCAAGAATCAAAGTTCTGGACTAGAGACAAGGATTAGGGGACACTGGGATAAAGATGGTGGTGGAAGCCGTCAGAGTGGATTTGCTCATCCAAAGGAATAAGGGTATAGAGAGGAACGATGAGTGTTGAGTAGAATCTGGACGTGATACCTATCCATGGGAGAAAAACAGTAAAAGGGTTTCAGCTATCAAAGGAGACAGAAAATATTAGATCATTTAGAATGTGAGATGACTGAATTGGATAACTTTGAAAGTCTTCTTTTAAAGTGGTGATAAAACTGTATAGATTATCCGAACAGTATCCATGAAGTCTTAATAGGTTGTTCTGTATAGAGAATAACTTATTGTGGAAGAGTACAACTTGATAAGTAAAGATTGTATCAGTTGTCCAGTGGTTCAGGCAGAAGGGTTTGAAGTTGTAAATATGTGAAATAACAACATTAGCATCTGGAAAGTCTCCTAGGGAGTGAACAAAATTCTCAACGGGGAAAGTAGGAAACCAAAAAGATCGCCTACTATGTAGTAGATACTATATTTGCACTTAACATGCGTTTGTTTATTAAAATTTCCCTTACAATTACCTTAAAAGATGGGTATTATTATACATATTTTAGAGACAAGAACAGTTAGGCACATATTAAGTAACTCACCAATGAAACATAAGAAGAGGAATAATTGGCATTCTAATCAAGTCTTCCTTATTTCAAAATATGTTTTAGTATGGTTTAATGAAATTTTCAAATGAATTTTCTTGAATAGCAGAAGAGCAAGAATTCACATTCAGTGGGATGAGAAGCAGTCTACTGAGAGTTAAAAATTCTTATGTTTTAAAAATTAATGTAAAATCTGCATTCTGTTCCTTTTAGTCTGTTTAATGTAAAATATTTCAAATTTAATTTCTCATCCAATAAGATGCAATATGTTTCCCTAATGACTTAAGGTATTCCCTGGCACACTGTCTGGTACCTTTGAGAGTGCACAGCACTATATTCTATTTTATTTTCAGTTTTTGTTGCATATCAGGCATTCAATAAAGACCTAGTAAATGCATGTATCAAAGGGTTTTCATAAAAGGTAGCTGAATATACTGTGAAGGCATATCATGGATTGGTTTCAAAGACTTGTCAGATGCGAATGATGTTTATATCCTGTGATCAGATGAGGGAATCTAAGGATATTATAAATAGAAGAGTATCTGTATAGGAGTTTTTGTTTAGTGAACTTGACTGTAGTTGTCTTAGATGAGAATAAAGTATGGCATGCTGATGGAATTTGCTGATGGAAAGCAGAGTCAGATATCAGAAACTCTGAAGTGAGATTTCTGAGCATAAAAGGGGCCATTCACTTGTATGTGGTGATTGAAAAAGTGGAGATGTGGGCAGTCAGCCAAACTTTAATGTTAATGACAAAATCTGATAACTTTCATCAGACTAAAGACTGTTACTAAGTTGTAGTCATGTATTTATCATTCTTTCATTCAATAAATATTGAGTTCATATGTGTCAGGCACAGGACTTAGGTAAGGTGAAAGTTATGAAATAGGTGTGGTACTTGCCATTAAGGGGCTTATAGTGCATTGCAGGAAATGAGATTAATGTCTATCATATAAGGTAAACAGCAATAATAGTAAGAAATGCACAAATGAAAGTTAAGTAAGAAATTCAAGGAAGAAGAGATTACCTTTTGGAGAATCAGGACTTGCTCCTGGAGCAAATAGTATTCAAACTAAATCTAGAAGGATGTATAGGACTTAGTCACATTTATGGATGTATCAGTAATATGTTTACCAGTCTCTTGATATGAATTTTTCTCACCTAAGCCAAGATGTTATATTTTGTTTCTAAACTTATCTCTTTCTGTAAGAGTTAGCCTATCATTTCATGTTTTCTTAGAAGGAAAAACTGGACATGTGCAATTTTCTGTTGAAGACATCATTAAGTAGCAGAATTTATTAACAACTACAGTTGAGCCAAAGGACACATCAACTGATTGTTAGTTTCCTGCCACCAAATGAAGATATATTATCAGTATTTGTGTTAAATATTCCATTTTAACAGTGCAGATACATATTCATTAGGCAGAATAACCTTAGAGTTTGCACTTTGCAAATGCTTGTTATTTTTGCAAAGTCGGTGCAGGTTTTAAAACTTTGCATTGCCTCCTGCATGTAATCTCCAGAGTCTGTCTTTCACATGTAGAAAACTCACCTCTCTATTTAGCCTGTGGTTGGTGAGAGATAGACATTTACAGGGCCCCTCTGCCCTTGAGCTGTTCCATTAGTGCATGGAAAGCACCTTGCAGCCTGTGACAAGCGCAGCAGATCGGCACTAAATCAAAAATCAGTGCCAGCCAGGGATCTAAGCCACCATGAAGGTCACAGCCATCAACTGCATGCCATCTCAATCCAAACAAAACACATTGGATACAGGGGGATTTTCACAACTCACAATAGGTGACAAATACTTCATGTTAGAGTAATCCATAGCTGTGAAACTAGGAACTAACCTTTTAAGTACTTTTGAGTATTTAATCAAACTTTGAAAAAACTGAAGGTAATTTGGGGTAATATTTTACATTTAAACACAAAACAAAATAAAGCCTCAATAGCATACTGTTACTGTAACCAGGATTTTGATGAATTTTTTTTTTTTGGTATTCACATGTGCTTTTAAGAAACAAAATCATCAGAAGCTTTATTTAAAAATCATTTAAATTTAACTTCTGACTTTGAAATATGCACCATTAATTATAAAATGAACAATTTGTATTTTGAACAGCCCAGCTTTGTTTATTCTGAGTCTGTAATTAGCACTTACATGAAATAGGAAATATTAAGACTTAGTCTGACTTTAGTACAACTACGCCTTCAGTAACCTGGTTCAATAGAATTTGGTGAATTTCAGTCACTATATAATAGGATCTTGGTACTGTCCAGTGAAGGTTTTAAATAATGTCAACATAATTTAAAAGTTAATGGATCAAATTATCTTTTCACTTTTAACTAAAAAAAATCCAGGAGGAAAAATGTATCAAAATTAAATGATATGCCTTTTACCTACTTGTGGCATAAAAGAAACATGGCATCCTGAGAGTTATTGCTAAATTAATAAGTATTGGACCATCAAGCAAACGAAGCCAGATTTTGCTAACTTGAAAATGCCTATGCTTCACAAAATTAGAAATTTATATGCAAAAATTATCTTCATAATTGAACTAGTATATTAATGTGACCGGATTGAATATCACAGTGCTGTGTGAGATGACGGAAAAGCTTAGTTCTACCCTACGAGGGGCTAAACATGAGGTTGTATGCATTATTCCCCAAATTAGCTTTTGTGAATGATATTCAACAAGGCAATGGATACAGAGCAGAGAAAAAATAAAATACTCTTTCCAGTCTAATCAGGTTTGCAGTGATCAAGACTATTTTGAGAATATGCCATTTCAGAAACAAATGCTTGGACCCAACTATCTCTACCGTTGAGTGAATGCCTGCTTAATTGAACTGGCTGGAGAAGTTTCACAAAATTGTGAAATCAAAGCAGTCCATAGGAATGTATGTAATGGAAGAATGCCATCTGCTGGTGAACCCTATCAAATCCATATTTAATTAGAAAAACCCGAGGATGTCAGCCCTGAAGACAGGGAAGATTCAAAGTTTATGGAAGCATTTATATTTTCTTCTGAGAAATCTCTCATTAAGCTGATGCATACCTTTGATATATATTATTCATTTTAAATTAACTTGATTACTAACTTCCTGGAATCACCAGTCAGGAAAACCATGAAAGGAAATGGGAGCAAAGCACTTTTTTTTTCATTTTGTCAATTTACAAAGTTTTTGTATTCATCATTCATCAGTAGTCAGCCAGTGAGTGAGTCTGTTCTATTTAAAAGCTCTGGCTTTTCACTTAATGCATCCCATCTGTTTCTGAAATAAATTGCAATAATCCGTGTTTAATTTTAATCAATGTATTACTAAATATGCAAATTATATTAAAAGCCGTGGTTTGAAAAAGCTTTCATTTGTAAATATGGTAGCTTTAACAGGAAGCATATCTAAAAGCCATTTAGCTACAGTAGCCTAACTCTAACACTGTAGCTGATTTATAAAGCAGATCACAAGTTGATCTTTCTCCCACAAGGGGATATGTAAAACTGTTGCATATCAGATTTTGTTAACATCTGATGGGTTAGAGCTAACAGTGTAGGAGACTCATATTTCAGCAACCATGTCTTTTACATTTAAATTAAGGTAATCTTATTCCATTTTACATCTTTCTGATGTTTTTCAACAACCCAACATATGAATTTGTGTGATTGGTTTATGAATCACAGTTAAAGCAATTTGAGCAAGGCTTTCAATCAATCTTAAATTTTAGTATCTAATTTACTTGTGATTTGCATAATTAATTGTGGAAGGGGTCCTTTGGGACTTTCTCTCCTTTTCCTTTCCTACCTTGTGTCTCATTGTCTGAGTAGACAGAGTAAATATGATACTGGAGTTGTGTTAGACCAGCTAAATGACTTTGTTAGGAATCCAGACATTACATTGCTCTGCCTAATCTGGCTGGATTAAGGGGTAAATTCTGCAAATTAAGTCCATTATCTGCAAATAAGTCCATTAATTTAGCTGTCACTGAAATGTATATATAATTTACCAATCAATTAACTTAAAGGAAAATTTTGGAATTCTCTCCCATATACAGGTCGTGAGTGTTTAGGAGTATGTATAATCATTTTCATATACCAAATTCTGTCGTTTACTAACTGTTGTGTTGGCATGTAGTCTAATCAGTGGCATGCTGGGAGTGAAGTTTCAGGAATTTTGCCAGCTTTTTGTTAAACACAGTATTTTTAAAATTTGCACATATACACATTAAAACTATATGCTCAAGTATCACTTCCTAATTATGATGATACAATTAATTGCTCTCTATGCTTTTAAGGTTATTTGTATCTATTGTGTTCTCTCTGGAGAAAATAACAGCAAATGATGTGCTGCTGTGCATTTCTTCCCAACTCCACATTTATTAACATCAAATTGGTGGCTTGAAATTGACCATGGTAGAAGTATGTATGCCACAGAAATTGGCAAGTGCTACAAATCAAGGTCCCCTGCCACCCTCTGGATAGCTGGTTGTTACCGTTTACCAGCACACCACTGTCTTTTACCGTACTTTACCCACCGCACCTCAATACGTGTTTTCTGTTATTTATTCTTTGGTTCTTCTAAAGGACTAACAGTGACTTTCCAGACCCTGTCACAGAAAGTGAAAAATATATACTTGACTCCCTAAGGAACTTAACCCCAATTTCTTGTTAAACTTTAAAAATTATTTCTTTTCCTAGTATAGTAGGGAATTTGGAAAATACAAATAAATATTTTTTCAGTGACTTCATTATTTTGAAGGAAGAAAGTTATCACAGATTTATAATTGACCAAGGGATTTGTCTTGCATAATAGTTTACCAGAAAATTTATTGCTGAGTGTAAAGTGCTGTCGAGCAATCCCAAGATTAGAATGTGCTAGAAAACTAGTTGTGGAATAAACTCACTGAAACAGTGTATAAATAGTAGAATCATGCCAACCACTATTCTTTGTTGAAAAAAAACATTTCTTTATGCAGAATATTTATTAATCATATCCTAAGATGTTTAATAATTGGTGAAATAAATGAAAAACAGCTTGTGATGCAAGGTCATTTTGAAATTTTAAAATGGGATCCCAGTTTAAAATTGGATCCCATTTAAAAATTGGAGCCCATCTGAAGAGGGCTAATATGAAGATAAGTTCCCCAGTTGTCTGGGATCACAGTGCAGGTCAGAGGCTCCTCTGGTGAATGCTCCAATCTGCTGTGCTTCTACAGGTCCTTTGTCTAGTCAGACTCCCTGGAAAAGGTGGGCTTTATACTGCTGCCTGGCACTCATGTAAGAATTTTCAATCTTTCAACTTCCTCACTTTTTTGTTCTTCTTGGTTTTGTGTTCACAAAAAAGAAATAACTCAATTACTAAAATATAGTGATATATTTTCTTCTAAAAAATGAATTAATATCTATGTGAAATTAAGGTTAAATATTAATTAAAAATATGTTCTGGTGAATAAGGTTTTGATTATTACCTATATATACACTCCTATTTAAAAAAAAAAAAACATTTGAAGTACTCTGTGTGTTCATTCCTTCCTGCTGTACTTACAGGTATCCATTATATTGACTTGGAGTTTTAATTTTCTTGCTTTTCTTTATCATTTTACCACATTTTTTCTTCTAAATAATATATTAATTTTGCATGCTTTTCATCTTTATATAAATACAATTATACTGTATCTTTTATGACTTCAATGCCTCTTTCATAAATCATTACTTTTCTTCTGTTATGTAGAACACTGTTGTATGATTATGCCAGATTTATTCATTCTACTGTTAGTAAATATTTGGACTGCTTATTACTTTCTTCTATTATGAATGTCAGTATACTATGAATATTCTTATACATGTGATTTGGTGCATATATGGAAGCTTTTTTTAAGATACATACGCCTCCAACTCTACTAGGCAATGCCAAATAGTTTCCCAAAGTGGTTATACTGATTTATACAGCCATATGACATGTGACAGAGCATATGTTCTAGTAACACTTAATATTGTTAGAATTTTTTATTTTTGTATGACAGATGTGAAATATTGTCATGTTGTGAAAATTTTTCTGCTTTTGGTTACTTAAGCTTCTTTTTTGTGAAATGCTTGTCTGAGGTTTTTTTTCTATTGGGTTGATGTCTTTTATATCAATTTATAGTAATTCTTTATATATTCTGGATACTACTTTTTTTGTCACTTATAGTGTATTGCAAATAGCCTCTCTCCATAGGTGATTTGTCTGTTTACTCTTTCTATGGTGTCTTTTGAATAAACAGAAGTTTTTACCTTTTTCTATTGTATGTAATGTCACTTCTGTCAAAAATCAAGTCTGTTTCTGGACTCTATTTTATTCTCTTGATTATTTGTCTATATGTATGCCAGTAGCACTGCCTTTATTGTTTTAGCTTTAAAATACATCATGTGTTATCAGGAAAATTTCATCTTGTTTTTCTTCCTTATAAATGTCAGGGATATTCTTGACTCTTTTCATTTAAATTGTAAAATCAGCCTGTCCATTTCCACAAAGAAATCTTGGTAGGATTTTGATTGGAATACTAGTGAATCTTTACTTCTTTGGGAATTTAAGCTAATCCATGAGTAGAAAATATTAATTTATTTAGTAGTCCTTTAGTCTCAACAGAAAATTTAAATATCTCCGTAAAGATATTATACAATACTTGTTAGTTTTTTAGGCACTTTATATTTTTGATGCTATTGTAATTAATGTGTTTTATATTTAGATAACTGTAGATTTACATGCAGCTTTAAGAAATAATACAGAGAGATCCCTTTAATACTGCCCAGTTTTTCACGATAGTAACCTTTTGCATAGGTATAGTGTGGTATTAGAACCAATATATTAATTTAAGCCATTGATTTTATTCAATTTCCCCAGTTTCAGTTGTACTTCTGTGTATATATGTTATGTTCTATACATTTATTTTCACATATGTAGGTTCTTACCTCTGCTAACACTAGTTCAGGATTCTGAACACTTCCAATACTACAAGATTTCTCTTGTTGCCTTTTAAAAATGCACATCTCTCCCTCCTCCTTACCTCTCACTAGCCTTTACTGATTACTAACCTGTCTGCAATTCCTAAAAATTGTCATTCAAAAACTTCATATAAGTGAAAGCATACAATATGTATTCTTTTGGGATGAACTTTCTTGCGCATCATAATTCCCAAGAGACTCATTCAAGCTGTATGTAACAATCTGTTCATTTTGATTGCTACTATTA
This sequence comes from Solenodon paradoxus, assembly GCA_004363575.1. NCBI lineage: Eukaryota > Metazoa > Chordata > Mammalia > Eulipotyphla > Solenodontidae > Solenodon > Solenodon paradoxus. The sequence goes on from RJWH01000422.1 coordinate 677,141, forward strand.
TTATATATTCTCTCTGTATGTAAATTACAATTTAACCATTCACCTACTAATTTCACTTTTTTGCAATTGTAGATAAAACTGCTATAAACATTCATGTTCAGGTTTTTGTGTGAAAATAATATTCATTTCTTTGACATAAATGCTCCAAAGTGCAATTAGTTGTGTGTTATAGTTGCTTGTTTAGTTTTCTTAAAGCTCTCAAATTGTACAATTTCACATTTCCACTAGTAATGCATGTGCGAACCAGTTTGCATCCTTGAAAACATTTGGTAGTGTTATTTTTTGTTTTAGTCAGTTTGATATAGGTATAGTAACATCTCATTTTGGTTTTGTTTCCCTAATAGCTGATTATGTTGGACATCTTATTTTTCGTCTATATAGCCCCTTCAATATCCTGTTAGTAAAATATCTGGTCATGACTTTCATTCACTTTCTAATTTGATTGGTTTTTACTATTGAATTTTGAGAGTTCTTTGTATATTCTAGATACTAGTCCTTTATCTGATATGTAATTTGCAAGTATTTTCTCCTGGTCTATATTTTATCTTCTTGATGATAAAAAGTAATGAACAAAGTTATGAATTTCAATGTCTAATTCAGCAATTTTTCATTTTATAGGTCATGCAAAGCTATAGTATAGTCTATAGTATAGTGGTTTTAAAATTTAAATCACTGATTTTATTCAGTTTCTCCAGTTTTGATTTTACTTGTGTATATATATATATATGTTATGTTCTATACATTTTTTTCACCTATGTGAGTTCTTGCATCTACTACCACTGGTTCGAGATTCTGAACACTTCCAATACCACAAAGTTCCTCTTGCTGCCTTTAAAAACTATCCTGTCTCCCTCCAAACAGGGTTTATGGAAACATCCTTATATTCTGAATATTAGCAGTTATTACTGGTATTATTTTTATTATTATTCTTGATGTACTTTGGGGAGTTGTTACTATGTACAAAGTACCATGCTAAGATTTTTAGACCAACTCTTCAGAGTAGGTGGTCACTACCTTCATTTTGTGGGACCCTGAGGCTGAGAGAGATTAAGTAACTTGTCTAGTGCAGGAGAGCAAGAGTTCAAGCCTATACTTGTGATCTAGTTCTTTGTATTACACTGTCTCTTTATTATTAAAATAATTCACCCTCTAAAACTTTGATATTCAAAAGTGCAGTGTACAGACCAGCAGCAAAGGCATCATCTGGTAACTTATTGTAAAGGCTGAAATTAGCCTCACTCCACCCCAGACCTATTGATTCATAATCTGCTCTTTGATTCTTAGGCACATTAAACTTTGAGTAACACTACTTTAAAACAGAATAAAAAGGAGGTAGATTAACTTGATCAGTGTAAACATTTGGAGGTAGAATGTGAACTGATGTTTATAGAAGAGTAATTTCAACTTTTGTATACAGATGCTGTGTAGTAATATTGAAAAATACTTCTGAGAAAAAACAAACAAAAACCCTTCAGTCATTATCTCACTGGACAATATCAGTATCCTGACCTCATTATAGGACATATAGTAGAGATTCAATAAACCCTTTATAATTTGTCTTAAGACCCAACTTCTTAGCATGGCATGCAGTCCTTCCCATCTTACTTCAAATATTTTTTAGTCCATATTTTCATGTATTCTGTACTCTAGTCACATTTAAATAATTACTAATTCACTTATTCATTCATATAATTGGTTACCAGGATTGTGGAATCTGTATATATGGACTATTTTTCTTATCTTTTGTATTCTTTATGTGCTGGCATTTGAGATCTTGATTCAGGAGAGTCTACTCCTTTCAGAGCTAGATAATTTGTAGAGATAGCAAACAATGTCTTTGCTTTTCTAGGGCTAGAAAGTATGAACTTCTCCCTTCATGACAATCATTTCTGTATCATCGTGTCCTACCACACTTGATTGAGATAACTTGTTAGTACATTTTTAGAACATAGTGGCTAACAGTGTTTGCTCTCATGGAACCTACATTCCATAGGAGGAAGCCAAAAAATGATATAAGTAAGGCTAATTGGTATCCACTTGAAATGGATCAAAATTTCTGTACTGATTACTATGTGTTAAATATCTTGAGTAGACTCTTTGTTAGGTAAACCCTGATCCCCTTTTTCATATCAATTAAATTTCTTTAGAGAGTAAGAGATGAGGCAGGAACCATGTCTCTAGCCAGTGTTATTCCTCTTTTATAATTTAGTTCTAAACTGTTAAACACTTAGGTCCTTTTGACTTTGTTCATAATGACATTTCTATTCTCTTTTCTGACTTTAGAAATCTTCTATCTAGCTTAGCTTCTACATCTTCCATGGAAACTTCTCTAACGTCCCCAGGTAGATTTCATTGTTTTTATTTTGCACTTTACTTATGCATCTATTAGAGTTCTTATTTTATTTTGCTTCATCTATATATATATATGTCTCTTTCATTTCACTCTAAGTTCTTTGAGGTCAAGGGAGACATTTATATTATTGTATCACCTAGCACAGCATTGCAGGAATAGTAGGATCTCAGTAAATACTGAAATGATACATCATCAGGAGATTTGTGGATAGGCTTGCTCCTTAGAAACTAACTCCTAGATATAATTTTTCTCATAGGCTTATATAAACTTATATGAATATATAGTAAATGAGAATATTTGCATTGGACTAGCAAAACAGAGTGTACCATTCAAAAAATGGGAAACTGAGCAAACCAATCACCTTCAACTTTCTCTGGCTCAGACCTTTATCACCCAGGTTCACTGTGATAGTGAAATCCTTGAAGAAAAATTTGTATTATAATTATGTGTCCTTAAAAGGAAAGGTGAAAGAAAAATTAACTTTTACTCTCCCATTCTCAGTAGAAATAAGCTGGTCTTAAATAAACTGAGCAAGCAAATACGTGAGCATCATTTGTTATCATTTTTATAATTTAAACTTTTCTGTTGTGCTTATAACGTACTACTCCACAAGTAGCGATAAATTGGCTTTGTCATCTGGCAGCTATTCATTAATATTGATGATTAGTAAACTACAGACAAATGAATAAAGACAGTTTGGTGGTGGCGTTTTGTTCTTTTCTGAGTCCAGGATAAATTACTGAAGCTAGGCCAAATGATCCATTTCCTGTCGTTATGGAGGTGAACACCTTAGCGTTTTGTGACTTGGGAACTGCTTTTAGCTGGTAGGGCGGGGTCACAAGCAAAGTCTTCGTTATTAGCCCAGCGGACTGGTCACCTGCCTCTGGAGCTGTGCCTTCCTGGAAGCGCTCGGGCACAATGCAGGGATCATCCACATCAAAGCAAACATAACGCAGTGGCTTTCCGAAAGAGAAAGCTTTGTTGTTGCCATGGGGTCTGCCATTACTTTTGACGTCCTAAATCTCAGTGTTTATGAGAAACATCAATAATAATAATCACCCTTTGTACGGGTATAGCACCTTTCTCCCTGGTCTGTTGGTGTTTTTTAGTCAGGAAGCATTCTGTATACAAAGGGGAGATGGATTGGGAGAACCGGGCCCCAGACAATTAAGAGCTAAAACTCTTCTCTACAGCAAACATGGGACATAAGGGGGACAATTTAGAATTGGAAATAAAGAATATTGAATCCAGCTGAGACTGTAGAGGAAATTTAGCAAGATAACAGTGACCTGACTGAGAGTTTGTTCAGTTAAAATTAACCATAACTCTTTAAAAAAAAACAACTAAAAATGGCTGGATCCATGAATATATCTGGTATTTGCCTACAATAATTAAAGTACAAGTTTAATCCTAACTACTGATGTCACAAATTCAATTAATATACTTCAAAACAATTTTGTCTTAATTTGTGTATATTTTATAAATACTATCAAAATATTTCTTTTTGTCTAGGGAGTAAAGACATTAAAATCACCATTCGTTGGTTTTTTATTGTGATCCCTTAGGAGCTGGACCTATGCCTTACTTCATGTCACTATTCCTAGCTCCTAGGCTGTACCTTTCTCACATTAAATGCTTACTACATGTTTGCTTAAATTAAAATGTCGTAGGTACTTTATTCAAGCATCTATCAGGTTTTACTTACCAGTTCCCTCTGAACACTTAAGCTGCCTCTACCTGCATATATCTACCCATTCCCAGAATAGTTGCAAAGAACAAGCTTGCATCTGTAAGTGGTTATCTCTGGTGTAGATAGATAGAAGTAAGATTGCTGGGTAATAGAGAGTTTACCTACTGAATTTCATTGGCAATCCTTAGTTATTAAGAATTATTGCACTGGTTTTACTCCCATCAGCAATGCATGATGAATCTTATATCCTGATATGCTGTCATGTATGCACTTTACTTTTTTTTAACTCCTTAAAATAGTGAAATATATAAAGCACACACAGGAAAGTACATAAGTGTACAGCTTAATCAATTATTAAAAGGTAAAACTTTAGATATCTATTTAAAGAAATAGAACATTGTTAATATACCTTAAGCCCCTGACTTCCCCTTTCCAATGATCATCTTCCTTCATTCTCCCCAGCATGACCACTACCGTGATTTTTATGACAATCATCTTTGTTTTTCTTTTTATCTATACCAACCTATTATTCATCCTTATTCATTATACTTTAGTCTATTTTTAATTTATATGTTTATCTCCCTATCTATCTTCTATCATCTATCTGAGTCTGGCTTCTTTCAGTTGATATTATATTTAGGAGATTCAACTATGTTGCATATCACTGTAGTTAATCTTTTATATGGTGGTATAATATTCTACAATATGATTGTATACCTTAATTTAACTGTTGATGGACATTTAGTATCCATATTTTTGATATTATGAAGCTATTTTGGAAATTCGTATACATGACTGTTGGTCCTCATGTGTATTCATTTCTATTGAATATATACCTGTAAGGAAAGGAGAATTGCTAAATCATAAGCTATCAGTATATTCAGTAGATAGTGCCTAACAATTTTCTCAAGTGGTTGTTCTCAAGTGTTTTCTCAAGTTCCATTTCCATTTGAGAGTTCTTGTTTTAAGTTTTATTATAAGATAAATATTTTTTTTATCAAGCTTCCCTTTATTATGCTTTGCAGATGTGTTTTTGACAAATTGAAGGCAACCTTATATTCATTAAGTCTGTTGGCACCTTTTTCCCAACACCACGTGCTCACTTCGTGACTCCGTCACATTTTGGAATTTATTATAGTTTTTTAAACTTTATCATTATTATTGTATCTGTTGTGGTGATTTGTGATCCATGATCTTTGATGTTACTATTGTAATTGTTTTGGGACCACAAACTATGCCCATGTTAGACAACCAATTTAATAAATGTTGTGATGTTTTCACTACTCCACCAGTGGGCCATCTTCTATCTCTCTCGCTTTCCTTGGTTCCTTATTTCCTGAGACACAACAATATTTAAATTGGGTTAATTAATAACACTGCAACAATATCTTAAGTGAGTGTTCAAGTGAAAGAATGAGGTGCACATGTCTTACTTTAAGTCAAAAGTTAGAAATGACTAAGCTTAGTGAGAGGTGAATGTCAAAAGTAGAGATAGGTCAAAGCTAAAACTCTTGTGCCAGCTAACCATCTTGTGAATGCAAAGAAAAAATTCTTGAAAGAAATTAAAAATGTTGCTCTAGTAAACACACTAATGAGAAAAGGTAAAGGTTGTGCCCTGGTGGTCTAGCAGTCTAATACACCTGAGAGCAGTCCCACATGCATCCCAAGGTCCTGGGTTCAAGACCTGGGACTGAGGAGAGCAACCAATGTGAGCAACTAAATAAAAAATAAGCAAAACTCTTCCTCTTCCTCTCTATTCCTGCTTGCCTCCTTTCCTTCATTCTTGCCTGTATCTTCCCTTTAAAACAAACAAACAAAAAAAGTAAAGAAGCCTTATCTCTGACATGTAGAAAGTTTAGTGGTCTGTATAAAAAGAATAAACGAGTCATAACATTTTCTTAAGCCAAAGCCTAATCTAGAGCAAGTCCCTACCTTCAGTTTTGTAAAGGCTGAGAGAGATGTGGAAGCTGCAGTAGAGTTCAAAGTTAGCAGAGATTGTTTCATGAAGTTTGAACAAAGAAGTTGTCTCCAAAATTCAAAGTGCAAGGTGTAGTAGCAAACGTTGATGCAGAAGCTGCTGCAAATTATCCAGAAGATCTAATTAAGATAATTAATGAAGGTGGCTACACTGAACAACATGCTTTCAATGTAGATGAAACAGGCTTCTACTGGAAGATGCTGTCTTGGACTTCCATCACTAAAGAGAAGCCAGTAACTGGCTTCAAAGTTTCATAGGACTTTTAAGTTAAAGCCAGTGTTCGTTTTCTACTCTGAAAATCCTGAGACGCATAAGAAGGATGCTATATCTGCTTTTCTTGTACTCTAGAAATCAACAACAAAGTCTGGATGACAGCGCTGTTTATACTGGGATTTACTGAATATTTTAGCCTACTATTGAGACCTAGTGCTCAGGTGAAAAATTCTTTTCAAAATATTACTGCTCATTGACACCTACTTACCTAAAAGATCTGATGGAGGTGTACAGAGAGAGCATGACTATTAATCGGACACTCGTTCTGCAGCCCATGTATCAAGGAGTAATTTTGATTTCCAGTCTTACTTAAAAAATAGATTTTATAAGATTATAGCTGATATAGATAATAATTCCTGTGATGGATCTGGGTGAAGTTAATTGAAAACTTTCTGGAAAAGATTCACAATGATATATGCCATCAGGGAGAGTCGAAGTATCAGCATTGACAGGCATTTGGAAGAAGTGGATTCCAACCCTCATGGATAACTTTGAGGGGTTCAGTACTTCAGTAGAGGATGTAACTGTAGATGTGGTGGAAATAGCAAGAGAAATAAAATTGTAAGTGGAGCCTGAACATGGAACTGAATTGATGTGATCTCATGATAAAACTTCTTAAGGTGAGGCAAGAAAATGGTTTCATGAGATGGAATTTACTCTGGTGAACATGCTGTGAAGAATGTCAGCATAAAGATTTAGAATATGACATAAGCTTAATTGATAGAACAATAAAGGTTTGAGAGGATTGACTCTAGTTTTTAAAAGATAAAATGCTTCATACTTCTTCCTTGTAAAAGGTAGAGTCAATTGATGCAACAAACTTTATTCTTGTCTTATCTTAAGAAATTGCCATAACCACCCCAGCTTTCAGCAACCACATTTCTGATAAATTAGCAGTCTCAATATTAAGGCAAGACCCTCCACCGGCAAAAAGATTATAGCTCACTGAATGCAAAGATGATGGTTTGCATTTTTAGCAATAAAGTATTTTTGAATTAAGTTATGCAAGTTACATATGTATTTTTAGACAATGCCCTTGTACACATAGTAGACTTCAATATAGAGCAAACCTAACTTGTATACATTGGGAAACTGACACACTTTAATATATTTGTCTTATTGCAATGGTCAAATCTTGGTTGTTTTTAAAATATTAGCCAATCTGGTGAATGTGAAGTGTTTTTTTCTCATGGTTTTAATTTGCATTGATGACTAATGATATTGAGCACTTTCCTATGTATCTTATTTTATTAAAATATATTTAAAAAACTTATTGAATGAAAATTGCATTATAACATTTTATAGGTTTAAAATGTGCATCATCACTGGTCAACATCTGTAGGTAAGACATCCCTTTCTCACCATTTAATATGCCACTTTTGTCATAAGGCAGGTATCGATGCATGGATAGGTTTCTTTGCACTCTATTTTCTTCCATTGTCCTGTCTATCTACAAACTACATTATCTTCATGTAGTTTTATAATAAATCTTGATAGATGATAAAATAGTCTTCTCACTTTATGCTTTTTCAAGATTTTCTTGACTAATCTTGGCTCTTAGCATTTTCATTAAAATTTTAGATTAAACTTGTAAATTTCTAAGAAACGTTTGGATTTTGATTGTGATTTTATGTACCTTTAGATAAATTTGGAGAATTGATAGCTTTATTATTTTGAGTCTTTTAATTAAGGAACACTAGATATCTTTTTATTTAGATCTTTTAAATTTTCTTCAATATTATTTTTAAATAATTTTATTATTATTTTTGTTTACAAAGTTATACTCATTTTAAGATATTGAAATCACATCTCAATCTATGAGTATTCCACACTGCACTCACAACCAGAATTCTAGTGTCCCTACCACCACCGTGTTCCCTCTCTCCTTTCCTCCCCCTCCATTCCCCACTGGCAGCCAGCATCTTGTGTTCTATAAATTTTGCTGAAGTTGTTGAATTTATTCCTCCATTGTATGCTCTTGACTCCTTCATCAAAGATTAACTGTAAACATAGCTGTGACTTTATTTCTGGACTTTCAGTTTTATTCCACTGATGTGTGCGTCTGTTTTGGTTCTGGTATCATACTGTTTTTGGAGGGGTGTATTTTTTTTTGTAGTAACTTATTCTACACAATAAAATAACTTCATATGTGTAGGTCCTCCATTCCTCAGCTGTATATCAACACCCTGCCCTCCATCAAATCACCAAGTGTTCTTCACCAATGTCCAATGAGCTCCACCATCATTGCCCCAAAACCCTGTCCCATTACCTGTTGCAAGTATCCAAGGGTTGGTTTGTTTCATATGTTCCTTTATTTTGTCTAATTGCATTCCACCTATGAGTGAGGTCATCTGGCATCTTTCTTATTTTAACTTATTTCACTTAGTATTGTCCTCTCTAGATTCATCCATGTTGATTCAAATGACAGGATTTCATCTCTTCTAAGGGTTGTGTAGTATTCCATTGTACCATTCTATATATGTACCATATCTTTATCCATTCATCTAACATTGGGCACTTGGGTAATTTCCAGTTCTTAGCTATTGTGAATAGGACTACAATAAACATGGGGGTGCATAAATCTCTGCAAATTAGTGCTTTTATGTCTTTTGGGTAAATACCCAGAAGTGGGATAGTGGATCATATGGGATTTCCATCTTCAGCTTTTGGGGGAATCTCCGCTATTTTCAGTAGGGATTGCAGCAATTTGCACTCCCACCAACAGTGTAAAAGTGTTCCCTTTTCTCCACATCCTCACCAACATTTGTTTTCTCCAGATTTCTAGATAATAGTTTCTCAGGCGTAAGGTGAATTTCATTGTTGTTTTGATTTGCATTTCCCTAATAACCAGTGAGTAAGAACATCTTTTCATGTGTCTATTGTCCAGCTGTGTGTCCTCTTCAGAAAACTGTCTCTCTAATTCCTCTTCCCATTTTTTGATTGGATTGCTGGTTTTTCTGTTATTGAGTTTGAGTTCTTTATATATTTTAGATATTAAACCCTTGTCAGTTATATGAAATGCAAATATCTTCTCTCAGTTAGTAGGCTGCCTTTTAGTTTTGGTGATGTTTTCTTTCACTGTGAAGAAGTCCTTTAGTTTGATAAAGTTCCAGTTGTTTTTCTTTTTGTTTCCTTTGACGCTAGAGTTAAGACCCCAAAGACCCCACTGTGGTAGATGTTCATGGAATGTCTTTCCTATGTTGTCTTCCAAGAATTGTGTGGTTTCTGGTCTTATGTCCAAGTCTCTGGTCTATTTTGAGTTCATTTTTGTGAATGGTGTTAGAGATTAATGTAGCTTCATTTTTTGCATGTGGCTGTCCAGTTATCTTAACACCATTTATTGAAAAGACTTTCCTTTCTGCATCATATGGTTGATTCCTTTGTCATACATTAACTGACTGTATGTGAGTGGGTCAGTTTCTGGTGATTGATTTCTATTCCACTGATCTGTGCCTCTGTTATTATTCCAGTACCATCCATTTTGATGACTATTGCTTTGTAATACAGCTCAATGTCTGGGAGTGTAATCCCTCCAGATTCGTTCTTTTCTCTAATAATTGCTTTGGCTATTTGGGGTCTTTTGTTGTTCTATACAAATTTTAAGATTGTTTTGGTTCTATTCCCTAAAAATAAGCTCATGGAATTTTAACGGGGATTGCATTGTATTTGTATATTGATTTGGGTAAGATGAGAATTTTAATGATGTTGATTCTTCCCTGTCATGAACACTGGATTATTTTTTTTTATCTCTTTGTGTCCTCCTCTATATCTTTTAAGAAGGACTTGTAGTTTTCGTTGTACATATCTTTTACCTCCTTTTCTAAGTATATTGTCAGGTATTTTATTCTTTTAACTTCTATTTTAAATGGTGTGATTTTCTTTTTTTCATTTTCTTCTAGTGTGTTGTTTGCATTTAAAAATGCAATGGATTTCTGTGCATTGATTTTGTAGCCTCCCACTTTGCTGTATTTGTTGATGAGTTCTAGAAGTTTTTTGACAGTGTCTGGGATTTTCAATATATATAATCATGTCATCAGCAAAAAAATGGTAGTTTTACTTTCTCCTTCCCCATTTGGATTCCTTTTATTTCCTTTTCTTGCCTAATTGTTCTAAGACCTCCAATATGATGTTAAATAGCAGTGGTGAGAGTGGACAGCCTTGCCTTGCTCATGATTTTAGAGGAAATGCTTTCAATTTTTGCCATTGACTATGATGTTGGCTGTGGGTTTTTTGTATACGGCCTTATTATGTTGAGGTATGTACCTTCTATTCCCATTTTATGGAGGTTTTTTTTTTTTTAATTATAAATAGGTGTTGGATCTTGTCAAAAGCTTTCTCTGTATCTATACAATCATGTGGTATTTCTCTTTGTTCTTGTTAATATGGTGTATTACATTAATAGATTTGTATGTTGAACCATTCTTGCATCCCTGGGATAGATCCCACTTGGCCAAGATGGATGATCCTTTTAATACATTGATAGACACAGTTTGCTAATATTTTTTTGGAATTTTTGCATCTATGCTCATTAGAGATTTGGTCTATAATTTTCTTTCTTGGTGATGTCTGTCAGCTTTTGGTATCAGTGTGATGTCAGCCTCATAAAAAGTATTTGGGAGTGTTCCCTGTTCTTCAATATTTTCGAAGCGTTTAAGAATAGGTGTTAATTCTTTGAAGGTTTGGTAAAACTCATTAGCAAAATCATCTCGTCCTGGGCTTTTATTTTTAAGGAGACTTTTGATAATGTCTTCAATTACTTTGCTTGTGATTGTTCTGTTCAGATTTTTCAGGTTTTCCAGGTCTCCCAGGTTCAGTCTTGGTAGACTGTATTTTTCTAAAACTCTGTCCATGTCCTCAGCGATCTATACTTTGTTCGCATAGAGCTGTTCATAATAGGCCCTTATGATGTTTTGAGTTTCCATGGTATCTGTTGTAACTTTGCCCCTTTCCTTTCTAATTCTAGTTGTGAGAGTTTTCTTACTTTTTTCCTTTGTGAGTCTAGCCAATGGTTTGTCAGTTTTATTGTTTCGAAGAACTAACTTTTGGTTTCATTGATCTTTTGGATTGTCTTTTTGTTTACCTTGTCTTGTTGAAGATCTTAAAGAACAGGCTTTCAGTTTTTCACCATTGGGTATGATGTTGGCTTTGAATTTACATATATTGTTCTATTCCTATTTTGGTGAGGCTTTTTATCATAAATGGGTGTTGAATCTTGTCTGATGATTTTGCTGCCTCTGTTAATAGGATTATGTGATTTTTTTTCATCTTTGTCAATTGGTATATTAAAATGATTGATTTGCATATGTTGAATCTACCTTGAATCCCTGGAATAAATCCCATTGTGATTTATTATTTTGTATTGTGCTGTTGAATTTGGTATTCTAAGATTTTTTTCTCAAGAAAAGGTGCAGGCGGATATGGAGGTGAATAGCCAGCCAAGCAGGAAGAGAAAGTAGGAGGAAGCTTCTTTTTTTTTTATTTAGTTGTTCACACTGATTGCTTCCCCACCCTCCCACTCCAGACCTGGCCAGGACTTGAGCCCAGGGACATGTTATCTGCTCCTTCAGAGGTGATTAACCTAACCACTGCTTCACTAGGTTACATCAGTTTGCCAAGATTTTGTTGAGGATTTTTGTATCTATACACATCAGTGATATTGATCTGTATTTCTCTATTGTTGATGTCTTTGTCATATTTTGGAATCAGAGTGATGTTAAATAATTAAATGATTAAATTAAATGATGTTAAATAAAATGTATTTGGGAGTAGTCCCTCTTATATTTTATGGAAGAGTTTAATGAGGATGGTGATTCTGTGACTGTTTGTCAGAATTTGCTAGTGAAGTCTTTCAGTTCTGGGCTCTTGCTTTTTGGGATTTTTTAAAATTATTTCTTCAATTTCTGTAGTTGTGATTGGTCTGCTTATCTTTTTCTGATTCCATTTGGGAGACTGTGGGATTCTAGAAGAAATCTGTCCATTTCTTCATAAATGGTGAACTTACTGGCATTTAATTGAGCATAGTACTATCTCATGATCCTTTGCATTTCTGCAATGTTTGTTGTAATATTGCCTCTTTAATTAAAAGAGGATTTTCTCTTTTTCTTCATGAATCTGGTTAAGTGTCTATCAGTTTCGTTAATTTTTTTTCAGGGAATCAGCTCTTGATCTTCATTGATCATTTGAATGGTATATTTGTTTAAAATTTTATTTATTTCTGCTTTGATTTTTATTTCTTCTACTGATTTTTTGTTTTGATTGTGTGCCATTAAATTGTTTAATTTGGCATGTGTCTTGGTTTTTGCTGTGTGCTTGCATTGCTATAAACTTCCCTTTTAGATGTGTTTTTGCTACATCCCACATGTTCTAGTAACTCATTGTTTCATTTTTATTTATTTCTAGATAATTCTCAATTTCATCTTTAATTTCCTTGATCCAGGAGTTGTTCAGAAGCATGTTGTTTAATCTCCACATTTTTGTGGTCCTTCCAGTTTCTTTCTTTTAGCTCAATTCTGTTTTACTCCTTGTGGTCAAAAAGATGCTTTCTATAATTTTAATTTTGCTAAAGGTACTGAGACTTGTTGTGTGTGCCAAGAAATACTCTATACTTGAGAATGTTCCATGCACACTTGAGAAGAATTAATATTCTTTTTGTTGAAATAGAACATGCTATATATGTCCATTAATTTCAGATGATCTATTTCTTAATTTAGGTCCTTTATTTCTTTGTTGATTTTCTGTTTGGATGAGCTATATATATTGATGGAAGTGCGTACTGAAGTCTCCTGCTAATATTGTGTTACTGTCACTGTCTCCTTTTAGCTCTCTCAGTATTTATATAATTATTATATTATTATATATTTATATATATATAAATATATATATTTAATTATTATATAATTATATTTATATAATTAGGTAATCCTTCTTTAGGTGCATATATATTAATGAGTTATTTCGTCTTAATGGATGTCCCCCTGACCATAACATAGTGTCCATACTTGCCACATGTTCTGTTTTTAGGTGGAAGTTTTTCTTGGCTGATATTAGTATTGCAGTTCCTTGATTTTCTTTTTTCCTATTTGATATATTTTTTTCATACCTTTTGACTTTCAACCTGTGTTTGTCTTTGGATCTTCTATGGATTTCTTGAACACATAATATCTATGGTTCCTATTATTTGATCCATCCATACATCCATTCTGTCTTTTGACTGGTGAATTTATTCCATTCACCTTTGGGGTGGTAATTGATATGTAGAGCTTTATTACTGTCATGAGAGTCTTTGTCTTTTTGTCTCTGTTGCTTCTTTTCATTTTGTTTTTCTTTGCTTTTTCCTCTGGATGTTATTCAGTATTGATCCTTTTTGTTTCATCTTCTTCCCTATGTATCGCTTTTGTACTGAATTTAGTGGCTACCATGTGAATGATCTTTAACTTTACCATTCTATGATACTCTTTTATGAGCTGATATCATGTCATAGTTACAGGTCTATAGATTCTGCATGTTTCTTTCCTCCTTTAGTTTTTGCTGTTGTTATTGCTGTTCTCTTTTATTGGTCCAATCTTTGTTTCTGAATTTATTTTGCCGTTTATCACCATTCTTAGTGTTTGGTGAATCTGTTTTCATTCTTCCTGTTGTAGAATTCATTTCAACATTTCTTTAAAAAATACGCTTGATGATAGAAAAATCCATTAACTTTTATTGTTAACAACCTTTATTTCTCCATCATATTTAAATAATATTTTTTCAGGGTAGAGTATTCTTGGCTGGTGGTTTTCTCTTCTATTATTTTCAATGTGTCATCCTGCTTTCTTCTGCCTGTAGGGTTTCTGATGAGAAGTCTGATGATAGCCTGATGGATGTATCTTTGTAAGTTATGTTTCTCTTTTTCCTAGCAGCCTTGCATAGTTTTTTCTTTATCATTGGCTATTACTAGTTTTACTATGATGTGTCTTGGGGTAGCTCTTTTGCATTTAGGAAATTGAGTGTTTTAATGGATTCTTGGACCTACATGTTTACTTTTTGTGAGAGGTATTGAAGGTCTCTGCTACCGCATATTTAAATAAGTTTTCTGACACATCCTGGAAGATACAGCCACTGAACATAGTCCACATACATCCCAAGGATGCAATTTCAAGACTCAGGGCTGGGGAGGGACAACCAAGGTGAACAACTAAGTAAAATAAATTCATTTCCTTCTCTCTCTTCCTGCCTGCCTACATGCCTTCATCCCTACTTGCATCTTTCCTTTAAAAATAAATTTTCTGCTCTTTTCCCCCTCTTCTTCCAGGATACCTGTTCTTTTTATGACTGTTTTTAAATCACAGTATATGATATTTCTTGCAGAGTTTTTTAATATTTCCTCTCTCATTTCTTTTATGATGCTTGTCTCTGTTCTTGTCTTCAATTTATATTACTCATTTTTCTCATTATTGATCCTATTTATGGAGTGTACCTTATTTGTTTTTATTCATTGACTGTATTTTTCATATGTAGTAGTCTTGCTTGGACTTTATAGTTTTGTTATCTTTGGTGAGATAGTCCTTTTGTTCTGCCACTTCTTTTTTTGAGGTCTTGAATTTGCCTTTGGGAAGTTAATTCTGCTTCCTACAGATCATTCAGTTTTGTTTTGTTTTTTTATATGATCACTGTTTTCTTTATCTTTTGGGTTGGCACATTATCTGCCATTAGATTTCTTTTCTGGGGCGTTCTGGTGTCTTCCTCTCAATGAGCAATTTGTGTTTTGTTTTTGACGATTTAGAGTTTGGATGACTTTTTCTCTGCTTTGTGTTTGGCACTGTTGATTTACTTTTTAAAACTATTTGTTTTCATTTACTTCCTATCTAGTGGCTGTGCTGGATGTTGTAGGCCATGTGACATTTGAAGGCTTTGTGGCCTCTACTGGTGCAGGAATAGAAGTCAGAGAGCAAGGTTGCTTCTAGTTTTTGCTCTGTGCTCTCTAGGTGCAGGGACCTGGGCTGTAGGTAGCTTCTTGTTGGGAGTATAAGCATGATGTCTCCCTTACCAGCACTCTTTAGGCAAAGGGGCTGTAGATAGTCTCAGTGAGCTTTCTGGAGCAGGGACACAGGCTGCCTGCAGCCTCTTGTTATCCATTGGTGGAGGCCCTTTCACTTACCACAGCTCTCCTGATGCAGGGTCAGAGATCACAAGCAGTGTCAGTGCATTGCTAGTGCGCAGGGAGAGAGGCTGAAGGCAGTTTCAATGAGCTTTCTGAAGAGGTACCAAGGCCAGAGACAACTTTTTGTTGTTGATGATTGGGGTAGGGCGTTTCATTCACAACCTTCAGGCTATCCCCAGTGCTCTGTCTCTGCAGCATGGTTAGAAGCCACACACAGCTTCTTGTTGGTGTTGATGGGTGCAGAGTATCTCCCTCACTGGTGCTTTTTAGGTACAGGGAAAGAGGCTATGGGCATCCTCGGTGTGCTCTCTGGAACAGGGTCAGAAACAGCAGGCAGTTTCTTATCGTTGGGGGCCGGCAGGGTATCTTAATGTATTTTTAGTGGTTGATATCTATATTTTCCATTTTGATGTTGAAATCTATGCTTTGTCATGTACGTTACTGCCTAGTTCATTAAAAACTGGGCTTTCACCACCAGACCAAATCATGACATAGAAATGTTTTGTATTTCCCAATAATACAGTTACACACACATGAGAAATCTGTGCCTTTTCTTTTTTTAGTTCTCTCTTCCTTGATTAGAGATTATCAGTTTTAATAGTGTTTTTTTTTTTTAAAGGTAATGTGCAAGCAGGAATGAGGTGAGTAAACAGGCAGACATGAAGAGAGAGGCGGAAGAAGCACTTTATTTTTATTTAGTTGTTTACCCTTCTTGTTTCCCCCTGGACCTGGGACTTGAGCCCCTTGTATTTGATGCGCACTCCTTTGAAGGCAATTGACCTAACCAGTACTTCACCAGAGTGTGCCAAGAGTATTTTCAATGAACCAGTGTTTGATATTTTGAAACTATTGTAAAATTTTCAGTTTTTAAAATTTTGATATAATCTTGAGTATTTCCTTCTCTTTTTGACTTTAATTTTCTATCCTTCCCTAACTTCTTGTGATAAGGATTCTCTCATTAATTTTCAGTCTCTTCTAGCATGCATTTAATGCTATGAGTTTCTCTTGAAGTACCCCTTTAAACTGCATTTCACAAGTTCTGATATTTCATGTTTTCATTTCAAATTATTTTCTATGACTTCTTTTTTGATCTATCATCACTTTCAAGTTATCTTTTGTTATATTAGCATTTAACTTAGTTGCACTGTGGTCAGTGAACATATTCTGTATGATTTCAGTTTTTTTACATGTATTGAGAATTGCTTTGCAGCACATGATTGATTTTTTTAAATGTTCTATATGTATTTGAAAATGCATTTGAGTCGTTGGGTGGATAATCTGATTATATCAATCAGATCTATTTTTATTTTTTGATTGTTTAAATTGTATATATAGTCATGAGTTTTATGAATTTTATGATGAATAATCAATAATAATGATAAACAATTACTTCTGGTTCTATAACTTTTATATATTGCAGGATAAATTATTAGTTGCATATGAATTTAGAATTGTTATATATCTAATGAGAATTCATTTTTCTAATGATGTATTCCTCTATTTCTTTTATTGCTTCCTTACTTTCAATATTACTTTGACTGATGTTAGTACAAATACACCACCTTTTTTTTTTCTGTGTGGGTGTTTTCATGATATATGCTATTCCTTTTTCCTTTAATACTTTTATACCCTTCTTAATATGTGACTATTTTGAACTGCATAGTTCATTTTTATCCAATCTTTCTTTTTGCCAGAGCATTTTAACCCACTAGTAGTAATTTATCACACTTATGAGTATCTCTGTTTTGCTTGGATATATAGTATGGCTTTTAATAAACTATGGCTAGTGGAATATCTTTTCTGAGGTATTTACTAAGCTTAAATTTTCCAGTTATCTCATTGGTATCTTGAAAAAATTTCTTACTAGTTTTAACATACCTTATGAAAAAGGAGGGGAGATAGTGGATATGGTTTCTAGAGGAAATTTGTTTTTTTATTTCATTTTAATTTTTAGTTGGGTATTTTTATTCTATTAATATTCTTTATGCTCATTTGCTGAAAAATTTAACCTACTATTATTGGTATATATTTTCAGTGTTTTGTTTTCTTTAAACTGATTTTGTTGAAGGAATTTTGAACTATAACATTAAGTAGGTTTAAAGCATGCATGGTAGTAAATAAATCTGCATATAGTACAGTAAGTTTACTATTATTTCCTTTTTTCTCCTCACTGTGTAATTAATCCCCTTTTCCACACTGGCCCTCCCTCCATTCCCCCATCTCTTCCTGCAGCCATTGATTTGCTGCAGTTTTTTTGACTAAAAGTCTGTTTCATTTATTTCATTTTTTAAAAGCCTGGTTTTGTTAGATTTAGTTCATTTGTTTGCTTGCTCTCTGTATACACCACATTTGAGTGATATTATGTGATGTCTCTCTTTCTCCTTCTGGCTAATTTGCTAAGGACATTTCCCTCCAGGTCTGTCTATGTTGCCATGAATGGTAGGGCTTGACCTTTTTGATAGCTGCATAGTATTCCATCATATATATACGACATCTTTATCCACTCATCTGTCAGTGGGCATTTAGGTTGTTTCCAGGTCTTGGCTGTTGTAAATAATGCTGCATGAATATGGGGATGCATGTATCTCTGTGAGTAAGTGTTGTTCTGTTTTTCTGTTTTTAGGGTAAATGCCTAATAAAGGAATAACTGATTTATACAGGATTTCCATTTTCATTTTTTTGAGGAATCTCCAGACTGTTTTTCATAATGGTTGCACCATTTTGTACTCCTACCAACAGTGTATAAGAGTTCTTTTCTCTCCACATTCTCTCCAAAACTTGTTTCCTTTTTTTTTGGATACTAGCCATTCTCACAGGTGTGAGGTGGTAGCTCATTGTTTTCATTGGCATTTCCCTAATGATGAGAGAAGTGGAACATCTTTCTATGTGTCTGTTAGCCATTTATATATCTTCTTTAGAGAAGTATCTATTAAGATCATCTGCTCATTTTTTAATTCAATTGTTGGATTTTTTGTTGTTGAATTTTATGAGTTATTTATATATTGTGGAGATTAGCCCCTTGTGTGATATGTAATGTGTAAATATCTTCTCCCATTAAGTAGAATGTCATTTTGTTTGATGAGAGTTTCTTTCACTGTGGAGAAGCTTTGTTTCATGTAATCCCACATATTTATTTTTGATTTTATCTCCCTTGTTATTAGAGTCAATTTCCCAAAGACATCTCTTAGGTCAGTGTCTTGCTTATGTTTTATTCTCTGTATTTTATGATTTCTGACCTACATCTGAGTCTTCAATCAGTTTTAATTAATTTTTGTGTCCAGTGTTAGGTAGTAATCTACTTTCAACCTTTTGCATGTATCTGTTCAGTTTTCCCAGCACATTTATTAAAGAGACTATTCTTGCCTCATTGTAATTCTCTGGCACCTTTGTCAAAAATTGCTTGTCCATATATGTGTGGGTTTATTTCTAGGCTCTTAGTTCTGTTCCACTGATCTGTATTTCTGTTTTTATTTGATTACCATGTTGATTTTAAAGTCTGAGACTGTGGTACTTCCTTTTTTCAGGATTGTTTTGCTATCTTGGATTTCTTGTAGCTCTAAATAAATTCATAAGTTTTATTTCTGTGAAGAATGTCTTTGGTATTTGATGGGTATAGCATTAGATCTGTATAATTCTTTAGGGATTTTAACTCTTAATTCTTGAAATCTGTGAGCATGGAGTAACTTTCTAATGTCTTTGTGTCATCTACTATTTCTTTTAGCAATATCTTATAGTTTTCAGAGTATAGGTCTTTCACTTCTTAAGTTTATTTCAAGGTATTTCATTCTTTTTAATGTAATTGTAAATGGGATTGCTTTCCTGAGTTCTCTTTCCAAAACGTCACTACCTGTCGATAGAAATGCTATAGATTTTTGAAAACTAATTTTTAGCGTGACACTTTACTGTATTTGTTTATTATCTCTGGCAGTTTTTTACTTGAGTCTTTGGTGTTCTCTATATAATCATGTCATCTGCAAATAGTGATAATTTTACTTCTTCCTTTTCAATTTGTATCCTTTCTATATACTTCTTATATCTTTTTATTGCATTATTGTACTGGCCAGTACTTCCAACACTATATTGAATAGCAGTGGTGAGAGTGGACATCCTTGCTTTGTTTCTGACCTTAGAGAAAAAGCTTTGTTTTTCTCCATTGAGTATGTTGTCATATACAGCCTAATTATATTAAGTACATTCCATCAATATGTATTTTTGGAGGGTTTTTTTTTTTTTTAATCTGTAAAGGGTGGTGAATCTTGTCTAATGCTTTTTCTTCATCTATTGGGATGATTGTGTAGCTTCTGTACTTTTTGTTAATGTAGTGTTATATTTATTGACTTGCATTTGTTGAACCATCCTTGTATCCCTGGAATAAACCCCACTTGATCTTGATGTATGAATTGTTTAACACGTTGTTAAATTTGGTCTGTAATATTTTGCTGAGAATTTTTACAGCAATGTTCATGAAAGATATGGGCCTGTAATTTTCTTTTTTTGGTTCTGTCTTTATATGGTTTTGAAATCAGAAAATGTTGGCATCATAAAAAGTGCTTTGAAATTTGTCATCTTTTTCAGTTTTTTTGAGCAGTTTGCGAAGGATTGGTATGAATTCTTAAAACATTTTTTAGAATTCACCAGTGAAGCCATCTGGTGTTTGGTTAGTGGGGAGATTTTTAATTAGTTTCGATTTCTATTCATGATTTCTATTTCTTTCTGGTTTAGTCTTGGAATGTTACATGTTTTCAAGGATGTGTCTGTTTCTTCTAGGTTATCTGATTTGGATTAGATAATGGGACTCACCAATTAAAAGACACAGAATGGCAAGATGGATTAAGAAATAAAAACAAGTGTACACAGCATTCTCTTATGATCCTGATTTCTGTTGTATCTTTTTGTAATTATTCCTCTTTCATTTCTGATTTTGTGTTTTCTCTCTCTGTTAGTCTGGCTAGTGCACTATTTTGTTTATTTCAAAAAATAACTCAGGTTTCATTGATTTTTTTTTGAATACTCTTTTTGATGTCTATTTCATTGATTTCTCTAAGTTTATATTATTTCCTTCCCTCTAATAGATTTTGGTTTCATTTTTTTCTTTTTCTATTCCTTTAGTTGAAGATTTAGCTTTTTTTTAATGTGTGATTCTTATTGTTTCCTGAGGTAGCATTATTTCACTATAAAATTTTCTCTCATTATTGCTTTTTCTGCACCCCACAGATTCTGATAAGTCACGTTTTTATTTTCATTTGACCCTGGGTATTTTAAAATTTCACCTTTATCCCCCTTTACCCAACACTTATTTTAAAGCTTGTTGTTTATTCTCCACTCTGTTGCAGTTTTCATATCCTTCCTTTTTTTTTTTTTTTTGATCTCTAGTTTGATTCCATAGCAATCAGAAAAGATGCTAGATATTATTTCAGTCTATCATTTTAGGATGAAATACTCTGTGTCTCTGTGTGTGTGTATATATATATATATATATATAATTTATTAACTCCCTCTCCTCTAATTTGTTATTTAAAACTCTTGTTTCTTTATTGATTTTCTGTCTGGATGTTCTTTTACTGAGAGTGAACTGTTAAAGTCCTACCTTTATTGTATTGCTGCAATGTCTCCACTTAGATCTTCCAATATGTGGTTAATATATTTGGGTTTATTTATTGGATGCATACATACTAATAGATATGTCTTTCTGTTCTATTGACCCCCTTATCATTATATAATGACCATCTTCCTCTTTCGTTGCCTTTTTTGATGGAGGTCTATTTTATCTGAGATGAGTATAGCAGTTCCTGCTCTTTTAGATTCACCATTGACTTGTATCTGTCTTCATTCCTTTACTTTAAGTGTGTGTTTGTCTCTATATCTTAGGTATGTTTCTTACAAACAACATATATTTGGGTTTTATTTCTTAATCCATCTTGCCATTCTGTGTCTTTTAATTGGTGAGTTCCGTTATCTAATATTCAGAGTAATAATTGATATTTGAGGACTTGCTACTACCATTTTGATTTTTTTCATTTTTTGTTTTGTTTTGTTTTGTCTATCTTTTACTTTGTTTAATGTTTTGTAACTTTTCTTTGATTTAGATAGGAGAGTCTTTTAATATTTCTTATAGAGGAGATCTCATGGCAGCAAATTCTTTCAGTTTTTTTTTGGAAAACCCTTTATTTCTCCTTTGAATCTGAGAGTTTGCTGGATATGATATTCTTGGCTGGCAGTTTTTATCTTGTAGCATTTTGAAAACATCACTCTGGTGCACTCTAGTGGCCTGTTGGGTTAAATTGGGTGTAGTCCACATACATCCCAAGGTCCGTGGTTCAAGACCTAGGGTTAGGGAGACAGCCAATATGTATAATTAAATAAATCCTGCCTGTCTGCCTGTCTGCTTGCCTTCATTCCAGCCTGTACTGTTCCTTTGGGGAAAAAAAAGAATAATAAAGGAAAACATCATTTCATTCTTTCCTGGCCTGTAGGATTTCTGTTGAGAAGTCTGATGATAGCCTGATGGGAGTTCCTTTATATGTTACTTGTTTCTTTCCCCTGGCCACCTTTAGAACTCTTTGTCTTGGACTTTCAGTAGTTTTACAATTGTATATACTATGGTATAGGTATTATTATTTTTTTTTTTTGCATTTAGATAACTGGGCATTCTGTTGGCTTCATTGACTTGTATGTTTAGTTCCTTCCCCTATTTTGGGAAGTTTTCAGCAATGATTTCTTTGCATAAGGTCTCTATTCCCTTCTTTTTTCCTTCACCTTTTGGGGTACCCATTATTCTTATGTTGTCTTTCCTAACGGAGTCAGATTGTTCTCAGTGTTTCTTTGTTTTTTACAATTAATCTCTCGCTTTTCTTCCACCTAGTTTCTTTTTACATTTCTATTCTCCAGATCACTGATTCTTTCCTTTCTTTGGTCAATTCTGTTTACATAGCTTTCTTTGGTATTCATGATCTCCTTTTTTACATTCTTTACTTTCTGAATGTGTTGCTTTGTTTTTTAAAACTTCAGTATGTTCCTTCTACTTCTTGGTGTATGAATCTAAAAGAGCAGGAACTGCTATACTCATCTCAGATAAAATAGACCTCCATCAAAAAAGGCAACAAAAGAGGAAGATGGTCATTATATAATGATAAGGGGGTCAATAGAACAGAAAGACATATCTATTAGTATGTACGCATCCAATAAATAAACCCAATACACGTAAGCTATGTTCTCTCATTACTTTCTCCAGTCTATTAAAATTACAATAAAACTCCATTAAAAAGGTTATTTTATATTTTGTCTCATATATATGAGTTTCTTGGTACTTTTTGTTTATTAGGATTGAGGATATATGCAAGATACTAAGTTTCAAATTGAGTGCCTCAGAGTTCTGGTGGTTTTAAGGATCTCTTTCAAGAAGAGTGGTGGTTAGAGATCTAGAACTTCGTAAATCCAAGTCAGTAGGGTACCTTGACCTCTATTTATTTAGTTCTGATGTTCCTGTTTTCTGCCAACCTCCAAGGAAGAGTTGGTCTCTCTTTGCCCTCTGTGTGTAGTTATTTACATGGCTCTTACTCTGTTGTACACATGAATGTTCTCACACGGCTGTGAGTTCCTCAGAGTAGGACTTTTCTATTTTGTTTTCGAATCTTGTTTACTTATGACGCAGTATGGTTTATAAGTGAGTATAATAAATACTTGCTGAATTAATGGATGCATGAATGAATGAAAGTAAACTAAAGGAATTTTGTGACCCTTAATTGCATGGGCCATAATAACAATAAATCTAGTATAGAAAGTTTTGACCCTTCAGTGCAGTACTTTTATTTTGGTCAACTCACTATTTCCCTGTTGTTTCTTTACTCCTTTCTCCTCAATAGTTCTCAGTAGTACATTGTGTCCTGAGGAACTCATTTGGTCAGAAAGTATTACCATGTCTTCCCATCATCACCTAAACTTCAGTAGCTAAGGTTCTAAAACTGGGGTCTAAGGAACAAGGCAATTGGGAAGCCATGGTAAATGTTGGGGCATGTCTCTAGAGGATTAATTCTATGCAAATATTTAGGAAAGTATATGTAATTGGTAAATAATTTAGAGCATCCTTTTTATAATAAAACAAGCACAATGAATTTTGGGGTAAGAAGTTCAATTTATAAGGAATTCTAATAATATTTTGGGTTATGACTGTCTTCTCTACCCCCACTCCTGGGTTAGTGATTAATTCTTTGCTATAGTACTTTGGTAGAAAATGCCTGAGTTTCACTGACCTAAGACATACATAGAAACCTGTAATAATAAGAGAAAACAAATTATTTTATTTTTAAAATAAATTGTCATATTTTCTCTAGGATTAACCTGTTTTTTTTGTCCCTGTGTATGAATACATATACCAGCTGTTTTGAATCATGAAATATAATTTACAAAAAGTGTAAGAAAAGATGTCTAGTAAAATCTTATTCAGTGTATACTTGTTTTTAATAGACAATTTGAAACAATTGTCAGTTCCTAAGACAATTAGATGCCCCATTGCTCTTTAATGAAAGGACTGGATAATTCAGATTTTAATTCATTCAAATATTTTTCCCTTTGTTTTCTTAGTTTCAAATGAGTGGCATTTATTTTAGCCAGTGCAGTCAGCATGTAATGTTGAAGGTTAGTAAAGAATTATAATTTGGGCACACCTTGGGGAGCAATGTTAGGTCAGTAGCCTCTTAAAGGAGCCCAAGGCCACATAGCCCTGCTGTGAGTCCTGGATTCAAGGGAAACAACCAGTGAACAACAGCATTAAAGATACTTCCTCTTCCTCTCTCTTCCTGCTTACCTGCCTCCTCACCTTCACTGCTTATGCACTTTTCCTTAAAAAAAAGAAAGAATTGTCATTTGATCTTTATTCTTTACATGCAATTTTGTGTGTGTAGTGATAAGTATATATTCATATTGATGAGGATATGTTAAAATCTACCCATTTCTACCCATTTGCAAGACTACTAAACTTAGAAAGAGCCTAATGCTTCAGAGGTGTAGTGTTTATAAGTTCACTTACTAAATCTGAATATGTAAAATCCAACTCAGTTAAAAAATTTATTAGTACTGAATAATGCAAAGCACCATAATAAGCAGACATCTAGTATAGCTTTCTGGATAACATAGGTCATCAATAAAGGTTTACCTAATAGTAATAGTAATGAACAGATAAATTTCTAAAACTCTGTATCTTTGCTCTTTCATCTGTAAAATAAATATCATTTCTTTTCATAAAAGTTATAAAGCAGAATAATAACTTCATTCTAAGTGCTTGATAAATAAAAGATTCATGCTATGAGGGGAAGAAATATTATTTAGGTTATTCTAAAAGGTAGAAAATATGTTATTTCATTTTGCATTTTATATGTATGAGGTATTTACCATTATTTACTTTTCTGATTGTCCTTTACTTAGTTGACTACTTTGGTTGTTCTTTCTTTCTCAAGTAAGTGCTCCATACCTGTTACCTTTATTTCTTCAACATATATTACCTTCAGTAATCCCTTGTAGTCTTTACTGAAGCTTCACTTTGAAAATCTCCAGTGATTTTTCTTTTGGTCAAAACAATTGCCCTTTGCACATAATCTCTCATATTTTTTTTCCAACATTTAATTTTTCTAGGCATCCCCTGTGGGAAATTCTCTTATCTTTGCTTCTATTGTGCTGTCTTTCTTAGCCTTTTTACTGTCTCCTGGATAGTTCTTTCTCTTTCGTTTAAAGATTCCTTTCCCTCTGGTGTTCTCTGCAACTTTCTTGCGATTTTTTTTTCATGAAATTAATAATTTAGAACTAATGTGTTTGTAGTTTTGATATAACCTTTTTCATTAGACATATGGTAGTCCGCCCCCCACCCCAATTATCTGGGGGAACCAAATAAAGTAGAGCATTTTATAGCCTTAAAGAAAATTTTGGGAGAGAAGGGGGTCTTAGGAACAGTATCAACTTGTTTGGACAAGATTTGTAAGGTAACTAGAGTCTCCTGGCACTTCCACAGGTTAGGGATTGAGGACTAGAATCTCCTCTGGTATTAATGAATTACAACTAGTAATATGTCCTGGAGGTGTGGAGGATTCACAAGGATTCAAGATGCATATTTTCAGATAGTTATGAGGAATTCATGGAGAGTTGACCAGGACTTGTGCAATTTTCTAATCGCACTCCTTTTTACCTCTATTCGCATCACCTCAAAATATTTGCATATTAGAGTTTTTTATGGGTCTTTATCACTAGTGAGAACCTAAGAAGAGACATCAAGTAATAAAATTGAATGAGTAATGGATCACAACCTTAGTTCTAGTTTCTAGGTTTAGTTATAATTTAATTTATCCATCTGTAAAAAAAAAAAAGAAGATACAGTGAATTATTGCAAAGATCCCCATCAGCTTTTCATCCCATCTATAAATTTTTCTTAACTCAGTTTCCTAACTTTTAGTAGACTCTAGCTATACCAGGTTAAGAATCTAGTTAGGCGAAAGAAAAGCATATTGAAAGAGGGAAGATTTGAACTGACTAGGAGACTACAGCTTTGTGTATTTTTCCTTACTAGAGAATAGTTTTAGCAACTATTTTTGTCCTGTATAGATAGATGGGCACAAATAAGTTTTGACAGTGATAAATATTTATACTTGATAGTCAGGCTTACATTAAGAATATAAAATGAAAACACATTATCTAGTTATTTGGGACAGTTTAATATAGTCATATATCATGACCCAAAGAAGAATTTTAGTCCAAATAATTTCATTTGTTCAATTCTGTGAACTGCAAATTTTTGAATTAAATATCAGCAATGTGTCAGGTACTTTATATATAATCCCCATGCTTTATATAATCATAATATAATTATATTAACAAACCTGTGAAGAAATAGGATTATGTCCATATTACAGATGAAAAAGCTGAGATTCAAAGAGTATTAAGTAGTTTGTTTAAATTCAGAGTGAGTGGCACATCTGAATTAATATTCAAGCTTGTCAGACTATAAACTTCATTATCTAACCAAATTCTCTGCCTTTTTAGAAAGATAAAGACTATGAAGTTTTGATTTGTTAACCAGTGCCAAGCCCAATTTGTACAGCATTATCTGAACCCATTTACTTGCAGGGTTACTCTTTTTGACAGAGTATACTCCTTAATGACTTGGAAAAGGGAACAAAGTGATCTGTAAATTTTAATGGGGTTCAGGTCTGAGAGAAGTTCCTTTCCAGGGTTGATCAGCAGCAGAAGAGGAACAAGAGCAAGAGGAGAGATCAGAAGTGGAGCACAAAATCTTCAATTATATGGAAATAACACTGATATTTTTGGTGATAGGTTACTCATTCTATATATAGATCAGTATACAAAGCTTCTCCTACTTAAGTTTTGGGACTCTGAGGTCTGTTTTATATGTTGGCATTTGTTAGACTATGGGAACAGATAAGTTACCCCAAACTGAGTTGGTAATTGGAGTCTGAACAAAGATCGGGCATGTTGATGAGATCTAAGAATAATTCATTTGAGCAACTTCCACAGTCCTCTGTATGGGACTGGATGGATGAAGCCACTGTTGAAGTTTTAGTAGAGGCGAGATCCATACCACCCCCACAATTCAAGGGTCATCTTATATCCCTCACTGGTATGTGTTTTCCCTGATTAGTTAGCTAAAGTTTTTAGGTATAAGCATGAGGCCAGTGTCCTAGATGTAAGACATAGTCAACTTTGTTCTCCTGAAGGTTTGAGGTTTGTTTACATCCTGGAAATACGGGGGTGAGTGGGGCAAAAGTTCCAGGAAGCATTTTTCTATATGCCTAGAAGGGAATGATCAGCAGTCATGGGTCTAAAATGGTTATCCAAGACAGAGTCATTTTGGTTCATATAGTGTTGCATGTGCAAGTTTTAGCAAATGTATTTCTTGGTAATTTGGTTTTCTTGTGCAGAAAATTAAACTAACCATACTTGCATCTGTCTCACAGAGAAAGCATGAAAATTAATAGATAAATGCTGGAAAGAGCGTAAAGATCTTAAGACAAAAAATGATCAATCCTATCATTGAATAATTTGAAATCTAGAATAAGGTTTAAAAAGAGATTCCTGAGTTATTTTCAATGCATGTTAATGGAGTAGATTATTTTTAAATTATATCTGTGGTTTCGACTTCAATGAATCTAATTCTATTTAATCAAATTTTCTTTTAAAGAAAAGGTGCAGGCAAGAATGAAACTAAAGTAGGCAGGCAGGCAGGAAGAGAGAGAAGAAACATTTTATTTTATTTAGTTGTTATCTTGATTGTTCCCCTGGGCCCTGGGACAGTGACTTGGGTTCTTGGAATGTATGTTAACTATGCCTGGCTGGAGATGACAGACCCAATGGCTATTCCAGTGTGAACCCTTAATCCATTTTAACTGAACCTGGAACCCAATTAGAGTGATGTTAAACTGAAAGGGCAAGATAGATAATTATCCCGATTACTTATCTGATTGTTAGTTTTCTAATTGTACAGTTTCCCCCAGTGAGACTGCATGGGGCCTCTGAAAACAGCTCTAGGTGGCTTCAAGACCTGAATTTTTAACTTTGTTTTTCTTTAACTTACTAAAAAATACAAAAATTTAATGTACTGGAAAAGCGTATTTGAAATAATATATTGCGAGAATAATGTAACGTCCTTTAGTATTTTTCAGAGTCTTAGATTAATTAATCATCTAGAATTTTGAACACTATGGCTTTTTGTTTGTATAATTGTCTGCTAGATAGCAGAAAATTTTACTACCATGAAAATTATAAGTGAGAACTTAGGAAAAAATTTAAGTATACATGTTTAGAATTAAAGCAGTTTGGCGTGGACTTTACACTTAATATAAAAATACTGTTTTAAAAGAAAAAGTTATTTTTGCAATATTAAATATCTAAATATTGTTACAGAAAATTTAAATCTGGCATAAGTCTTAAGAATCTATTTTCAAGTTTAATCTTAAATAATTCTCAGAAGAAGAATTTTGTGTGGGTGCACCCTGGTGGAGTAGTAGTTAAGTCAATCATCTCCAAAGGACACAGGTCACATATCTCTGGGGTTGAGTTGTGGGTCCAGGGAAACAACCATTTTGAGCAACTAAATGGAAATAAAATAATGTGCTTCTTCTTCCTCTCTTCCTGCCTGCTTGCCTACTTGCTTTTATTCCTGCCTGCACCTTGCCTTTTTAAAAAAAGAAATTTGTTGGAATATTTCAGTTCATTAAGTTAAGGATAATGTGATATCTACAGCAGTGGGTTAATTAAATTTGGAAAGAAGCTAGACTATGCATTTGGAATTAAATCACAGCCTGACTCTTCAATTAATTATCATGAGGTTGAATATTTTGTAAATATATTGAATACAAAAATTAACTGTAAGACTTAAAAAGTCTTACAGTAGAATTGGTTATGGTGTTTACTACTAAAATTCAGTTAAACTTAGTATGATACATTTTAAAAATAATGTCCAGGCAGTGCAGGTTAAAAAGCCTATATGCAAGTATAAAGAACAGTAATTTAAACAAGTTTATTATTTTACTGAATATAAATAATGAGACAGCACATTTTAATAAAAAATTATTCTCATTTTTTAATTAATTACAGTAATTTACTCTTAAATTATATTGGTCACTTGCCTGATATTATACTTATTAAATATAGAAATTCTATTACTTAATATTAGCGTAAAAGTATATTTTTCATACCTCCTAGAATGTTCTAGAAGATCTCAAAAGTGGTTTTCAGTTTAATAAATGTAGTGTTCTTTAAATTCAGAGAAACTACATCTAATAAAATTGACACTTTGTGAGAGGTAACAAAGAAAATTAGTGATGTTAAAAAAACCCCTTTCCTCACTGAAATTATTCATTTGGGATTAAATTTATATTGTGCATATATATTCACTTAAACATATATTATTGGATTTACTAGTGTCCCTGAAAAAGTAGGGATATTACTTACCCTGAACAAGGGTAAAGTCATATCCCTGAAAGCAAAATGCATATTTTTTTTCTGGATATTTTGGCTTACAAAATAAATATTTGATTTGGAAAGTACATTCTCTTATTTTAATCAAAATATATTTTAAAGTTATAACTAAGAATTGAGAATACTTACTCAAAATGAAGCAGTAAATAAAGAAAATAGTATTTTTATATTCATATTTATTATTGGAATAAAAGAAATTTTTATAAAAGTAGTTTCAGATGGTGCCATATGAAAACAAATGACTTAAGAAAAACAAGGCTGTAATGCCATCTGGGGGCTTTTAGGGACATCACAGTTCACTAGAACTAAGAATCCTAATAGGATAATACCCTTTTCACTGATTTTATAGTAATTGCACAGAATGAATAAAATATTCTTTGTTCTATAATCTACATCACCAAGATAATTCTGTCCTGTAGTTAGGCACTTCATTTTTGCTCTCAAGAGGCAGTATATGTACAAAGTAAAATGTCTGAAATTTTACATTGGTTTATGAGGTACAATAGGATTACAGGGCAACACCAGGACAGAACAGGCTTCATAGAAAGGTGTGTACTAATAATGCATCTGCAGTTGAAGTGTGTCCCTTTGTGTGTGTGGGGGGGGTGTGTGTGTGTTTGCTAAACTTAAACACCTTACATAGGAAGGTTAGTCACACCAGCAGAGCCACTTGAGGGAGACAGCATTTGAGTAGTGTTACTACTTCAACATCTGTTTTTGAAGGAGTTCATCTGCATTCATCATTAATATTTTAACTGCAGTTTGCTGAATATTTTTAAGAAAAAAGAAAGATAGCAGTGTGTTTTCAGTGTGTGTGTGTGTGTGTGTGTGTGTGTATCTCTAGATATAAAATATACAGAGATAAAAGCATATAAGGGCTCCTAATGTTCTTACCATATTTGTGTATGTTTTGTTTTATAACATTTTTTTTCACAAATGTGAGAATTATTTTACCTACCTGAAGCTCTAAATATATCTTTCCCATCTGGGTGATTTTTCTCCCTGTTGCTGTAAGCAATGTCATAATTAATTAAAAAGTCATTATTCCATTTGTCAACTTTTCATATCTTTTTTTCTTTCTGCTACTTGCTTGTTAACTTGATATCTAATGGATGTTAAATAAATAAATAAGTCAAAATTTTGGAGATTTGTAATTGTCCCAACAGAAAATATAAATCATAAAGGAAAAGGAAAATGGTAAAATACAGTGTCTAGACAGGTGTGATGAAAGATTTGGTCCATTATTTTTCATGTGATTCCATAGGTATTTTCTGTACATCTTGGCAAACTCAAGAGTGATTCTACCAGTTGCAGGTCTACTTAAAGCAAGCAGAATAAATTTTTGACAGAATCAGATCCCTTTTTAGTCAACTTTTCACTATTAACATTGGCGTCTGTTAAAAACTTTGGTTAGAAGTTGATTAGATTTGTAATGTGTGAAGATGATGACCCGTAAAGTGTTTCAACTCGGTTATGTGACTGTGGCAGGCTAGTAGTAGTTCCTTAATATCTATGTTTATCATCAGTGACAGCGCTTTCATCTGTATTTTGACTGCCCCAAACAGACTTCATTCCCCAGCTGCCATTTGTGTCTTTATGACTAAGTGTTAGCAAATATCTTATGTCCTGTGGCAACTTTCGGAAACATTCTTAAGAGGCTGTTTGTCTCGTCTTTATCCCTTCATCTGTCCTTCTTCCTGAAACAAAGATGCTGCTGTGTTGGCCCATAATGTAGGAGGGAGGAACCAGAGTCCTTCGGTTGTACAGCTGTAGACCACTTACCTGGGAGAGAAATCAGCAACTTCTATTATGGTACATTTATTTCAAGTTTTCTACAACTTGCAGATGCATCAAATACCAAAGAATACTTTTGCTATAAAAACACATAATTCATTTGTCGATTGCAGTTAAAATATATTCATGCTTTTCAAATATGTTTTTATTTAATATATCCATGTGCTTATCTAGTGCATTAATTTGGTCCATTCTCTCAGCTAAGAAGCATCAAAATAAACAGTATCTTTTAGAAAGGGTACTATATACACAGTTGATTAAGAAAATACAAATAATAAGCATAATAAAAATATTCAACCTAAACTAAAAATGAAAATTAAAACAATAAATTATACTTTATTAGCAACTTAGCAAAACATTTTAAAAGGGAGCTGAGGAAATAATCGAAAGCACTGACATTTTATGTACACAAAGATGTCACTGAAACTCTTTTTAAGCTTTTTTTTAAAAAGAAAGGTGAAGGCAGGAATGAAGATGAATAGGCAGGCAGGCAGAAGGAGAGAGGAGGAAGAAGCACTTTATTATTATTTAATTGTACATCTTGGTGGTTCTCCCTGGACCTGGACACAAACACAGGTGCTGGGGGTGTATGTAGCCTGCGCCTTGGCAGAAGGCAGGTGACCAAACCACTACTCCACCAGGGTGCACTGAGGTATTATTATTAATAGTGACAAATTGAAGCAATCTAAATGTGCACCAATGAAGATTGGTTAAATAAAATATATATTGGACAGGTTGTCAAATGACCATTGAAAATGAAGATTACTTATTCAATTGGAATATCCTTGTTGGCACACAGTGGCATGTAAATATATGTGTTGAATTTCAGTGCCTAATGGATTCCAGAATGTTACAGAATGATAAGCAAAAGTAGAACTTAGAATAATCCTTGTGGAAAAGACAGATGATGAAATAATTTTACTTATATAGGAAAGTTTCTGTAAAAGCAAGTAGTAAGGTAACTTGACCTAGACTGAGATGTTAAGATTGGCATCATAAATTAAAGATGTGATCTTTGAATTGAGATCTGAATATTGGAAGGAAGTTTACCAGGAGAATGGATAGAAACATAACAACATGGTAAATACCTTGGTTGTAGTAACTGGAAGATACAGGGTGCAAAAATAATATCCAATGTGACTGTGAATAAATAGACAGAAAAGAAGACTGGAAGAAATAAATCAAAATGCTAAGAATGATTTAAAGCATTGTGGGATTATAGGTGACATTTTCCCCCTTCATGTTTTCCAAATTTTGTATGATGTGCTATAATTTTATGAAAGTTTTTTTAATAAATGTTATTTTCCATTAGATTAACATATGAAAGTGTTAGCACAATACATGTAGGAAAGTTTTGACTCCTGTAGTACAAGAAAGAAAGAAATTAAATCAAAATAAATAAAATAGATGATTGAATTTGTCATTTTCAAAGTAAAACCTTCCATGGGAATGTATAGTGGGTGTAAAAATTTGGCTACTCTCAGTTTAAGAGTGGAAAGAGGAAGACTTTCTGCAATTTTTATTCAAAGAAAATAAATTGGACTCAGGAACGTTTTTAAAATATACTTAAAATCTGGCAGATACTATAAAAATGATTAAAAATTTTGTTGAATTGTTCTATTAAATTATACTTAGAATGGTATGAAAGAAAAAGCCTTTTGAAGGGCTGGTTTAGAAAAAACTGGTCAACTTTTTATGTCGTTTCTAGTACTGTGTGCAAAATAGCTTCTGTATATCTACTGAATGCAAGGAGGAAGGAGAGCAGATAGATGCCTGAGGAATAGTAGTTTAGTTCCCAAGGAAACCCTTTTCTAATTGGAAAAAAAAAGACAGTTTCAGGATCTGTGGCTATGGCAATGTATCTAGACAGCTGTGAATTTTTTTTTTTTCCTTTCCAATCTTGAAAGAAGCAAGAAGTTGCGTTACCATTTTTTCTTTAAGGTTAAGAGCTAATTCAGTTACATGGTGAATGTCGACCACTAGCAACGTGAGAAAGGCGACGCCACCGAAGAACTCAAGTTATCACTGGCAGGTGTACATCTATATAGTTTGTCAAGCGGAATCTGTGAATTAAGTTCAGAAATCTTTATGCAACTTTATTGCGGAATCTATGAATTAAGTTCAGAAATCTTTATGCAACTTTATTATATGGGTTTAAAAAATAAACTTTGTGGGAAAGTACATGTGTCATGTAGTTCATCTGTGATTTGCTCACTCCAAGAATATAGAGGTGGAACAAATCCATATGTGCTCAAAACATGCCAGTAACTAAAGTGTGTTTCAGTCAGCAGCTATGAAATAAAATAATAATTATTTAAATTCAGCATTTAGGCTTCGGTCAGATAGGAAACTTCCTAAGAAAATATTCTCTCACTCAGAAATTTACCACTACTACTAGAGATTCCCTGAGGGCTTGAAACAGGCCTTGTCATGCAGTGAGAATGTTGTGAGTTTTCAGTAAAAATGCATTTATATTTTAATAAGTTATATTTTCAAAATTGAAAAAATCATTCTACTACTAGGAAAGTTGAGTTTCCCACCCCAATTTTATGTCCCAAAGACTTTTAATTGTTCTCTCTCTGTTAGCTCACAATACCATTCTCCCTCCCTCTGCTCCCTCTCACATACTCACACACAATTACAAACAACAGCTTTTCTTAGCTTTGGCTACATAATAAAGTCATCTAGGGAATTAAAAAAATTTGACACCCAGGCTACTTCCAATACCAATTACATGAGATTTGGGGTAGAATCCAAGCATTGATTTTTAAAAACTCTCTAGGTGATTTTAGAGTTCATCAAAGTTAAGAATCATTGTTATAGATAAACAAGTAAACTGGCAAAATTATAAATTCATTTTAGTTTTGCCCATTTAATCTATATAAAGGCATAATATTGTTCTGTAGTGACAGTTACTGGCTATATATGCCCTATGGAATAGTACATTCATTGATTATTTAATTGATTTAACCCCTAAGGATGGTAGAAATGGAATAGGTAGTAAAGTAATTATAATATACATTACCTATTACTGATTTATGAAGTGTCTTAAATGTGCTCATCTGTAGTTTCAATAGCTAGGTTGGCTTCTGGGTAAGTCTCCAAACTTAACTAATGCTTCTTGGTAACCTCAATGGAGATTTAATATCTGGTTAGTTTTATATACCAGAATTCCAAACAGGCACAGATAGTAACAATAAAGCAATTAAGCCCATCTATTCTTGCAACTTTCTAGCTGCTGACAGTGAACTAACCTAAGCTGACCTTTGCTAATAGAACTGCAGATGTAATAGAAGAGTGGATGGATGTTTGAACAGATTCATGTTGTTAAAGACTGCTGCGCGGGTTACATGGAGAGAAAATAAAAATTCTTTGCTTGTGTTGTTCAGAGATTTAATGTGATACTCTATTGATTGACTGAGGTTGATTAATAAGTCATTAAATAAAGAGTCTGAAGCTAATGCAAACAATGGAATATGGTATGGTGGATTTCTGTCATCACCAATGTGCTCATTAGAAATACTATAATTATGAATGAAAAGTCATTAGCTATGGAAACAGAGAACTCAATTTAAAATTCTGTTACATTATGCTTAATTCCGTGAATTATATGACTGACTCTTTAGTAGGAATGGAAAATCCTTAGCTGAACAATTCCTTGTTTGAATGAGAGCAAAGGATATATTGGTGCAATGGAGTGTGTTGAAAAGAGGTCAGCTGGAGAGAATGAACTGGTTGTATTTGTTAGAGAGGAAGTAAGAGAGAGCTTTAAGTAAGAATTGTCATCTAGAGGACCTTTCAGTGGGAAGTTCTGAAAATTACAAGCAGCACTGTGTTCAATACAAATCCTAATTAATAAGTGTATTTTTTAAATTCTAATTTAAAATCTTCACATATAATTCATCAGTTTAAAGTGTATGATACAGTAGTTTTTACTATAGTTACATAGCTCTGCAACCATTTCTATAGTAAATTTTAGAACGTTTTCATCACTTCAAGAAGAATTCTGTATCCTTTAGTTATGATTGCCTTGATCCCCTTCTCCTAGCCCTAAGCAACTTCTAATTTATTTTTCTATCTTTATAAGTTTCCCTATTCTGGACATTCATATGAACGTAATCATATAGTATGTGGTCTTTTGTGACTGGCTTCTTCAACTTAATGTTTTTGATATTTATATTGGAACCATATCAGTACTTAATTTCTTTTTATTGCTAAATAATATATTGTAAGTATGTACCATATTTTATTTACATCATCACCCTTTGATTGACATTTGGGTTATTCCTCCTTTTGGGCTTTTATGAACAATGTTATAAACAGGCATGTACAAGTTCCTGGGTGGCATGTATTTTTAATTTCTCTTGGTTATAGATGTAGGAGTAGAATTGCTGGGGACTCTGAAGCAAAGGAATCCCCAGGATAGCAGCTGTGCATAACCCTACAAAACCGGCTCAGATTATAGCAGGAAATCAGAACTTCTAGGGGAGAGGCCTCCAGGAATAACATAAAACTGGTGGTATTACCTGGGTCAGGTGATACCTAGGTTCTGTCTTCTGAAAGAAAGAATTCAGTTGAGAAGTGCAGAGACACAAGCCAAGTTTATTGCGGTTAAAGAAATTGCACTCTAGAGGGACAGGAGCCGGCAGCTTGGAGTCCCAGAGTCTAGTGCTCCATTCTGCTTTAGTTCCGTTGATGTTACATGAATCCTGATTTCCCTATTTCCTCCCGTTTGCTACTCATTCCTGGTAGGGACCATCTCTGGGTGGCACTGGAGCATATCCGGTGGGTACCAGGTTGGGGGAAAGCAGATGCCTGCTGTGTGACCCTTGAGGCCAGGTGCATGCCTGGTGGACCAAAATTGCCCTTACTAGTCTGGCTCCACAGGTGGAAGGTCATATACCGGTCAAATATCACTCCTTTGACCTCATTTGTTCTACTCTTCTGGGCAAGATGGAGCAAGATGTTTCTTCCGGAGCCACAAGGTCATTGGTCAGGTGTTCTCCCTGCATCTGATCTGACCACTTCCTCTACTAATATCTTACAGGTTTGATTGAAAACTGATATTGAGAGCAACAAGTCACAGGACAGCCAGTTCACCAGAGGGAACCAGGGAAAGAGGCAGCTAGGAAGAATGCTCCTGAAAACAGAGCAAACCCCAGTGTCCTCAGAAACTATTCCTGCTCAAATTTTGCTGCATCACAGTGTGGGGGAATTTATGCTCCAGGGCATTGTCAGAAACAATTAACTAGCAATTAGTGGAGAAGCACATCTTGGGAGAAAGCCAAAATGGGCAGAAGTCTTCTAGGAAACAAAGAGAACACTGATAAAGCCAGTCATTTCACAGTGACTTTCCCATGACAAAGTCTGTGCTCTCTGATGAGCAGCAGTAGTTTTTTCACATAGCGTTGAAGTGGGGGAGAACAGGGAGAGGTAAATAAATCGTTAGTTATTTGTTTAGCCAAAAGTCTAGCTTAGTGAATTTAGTTTAGCCACGCCATGAAATAAATACATAAGCAAACAACAAAACAAGCACCAGAGAAGAAGGAAAACCAATATCCAATGTTGATGCAGTATATTGCATAAAATGTCCAGTTTTCAATGAATAAAATCATAGCACATGCAAAGAAACAGGAAAGTTTAATAAGGATGAAAAAGCGAACAATTGAAATTGTCTGTGAGAGGGCCAAATACTAGGTTTAAAAGACAAAGATTTCAAAGCAGTCTTTCTAAATATGTTCAAAGAACTAAAGGGAAACCACCCTTAAAGAAGTCAAAGATTTTATGATTACAATGTCTCATCAACTAGAGAATACTAGTAAAGGGATAAAAATTATAAAAAGAATCAGAAGGAAAATTGGACTTGAAAAGTAAAATAAACAAAATGAAAAATTTGCTGGAGAGACTCGACAGTAGATTTTAACTGGAAGAATAATCACCAGACTTCTTAGATTGGTAGAGATTGTACAAGCCAAAGAAGAGAGAGGAAAAAAAGATGCTGAAAAGGATCATTTGTAATACAGGTAATGTGGTTAGGTGAGGAAGGTTTAATGTGAGGGCTCAATAGGAAAGGTTTCTATTTAGTTCTTACCTAATATTGGAAATCAAGTATTTCCAAATGATGACAAGAGAGCAAGTATAAGGACAGCAGTATGTGCTTATTTTCAGAAATGTGGTGATAAATTGAAAAGAAACTGCTGCCGCCTTGGAAATGGTTGCCTTTGGGAACAGCACTGGGAATGAGAATGGGTGTGGCAGTGTGTTGTTTTTCATTCTAAGTCCTAAGTGAAATTTGACTTTACATATATACATTGTTTGCCATCGTTAAATGCAAATTAACTTTTTTTTTTACCTTACTGTGATTTGATGATAATTTTCCTATTTCTTTTTGCTCTTACATTATTGAGATATAATTGACATATAACATTAAGGTGTATAACATGATTATTTGATATATTGTGAAATGATTCCCATAATAATTCCTATTTACGTATCCCCATCCTCCATAATTAAGTTTTTGTAGTGAGCACATTTAACATTTACTCTCTTAGAAACTTTCCAGTATTTAATACATATTATTAAATATAGTCATAGGCTGCACGTTAGATCCTCAGAACCTGTTCGATAGCTGGAAATTTGTATCTTTTGACCAACAGCTTCTCATAGTCCCCCGCCCCGGCATCCACTATTCTATTTCTTATGAGTTCGGTTCTTTGAACTTCCTCATATAAGTGATATTACATAGTATTTCTCTTTCTCAATCTGATTTATTTCACTTAGCATAATGTCCTCAAAGTCTTTCCATATTGTTGCAAAAGACAGGATTTTTTTCTGTTTTCCTGGGCTGAATAATGGTCAGTAGTCCATTATGTGTGTGT
The DNA here is from genome assembly GCA_004363575.1 of Solenodon paradoxus. Taxonomy (NCBI): domain Eukaryota; kingdom Metazoa; phylum Chordata; class Mammalia; order Eulipotyphla; family Solenodontidae; genus Solenodon; species Solenodon paradoxus. The sequence continues at coordinate 715,226 of RJWH01000422.1, forward strand.
ACATGTGTATATGTATATATACATAAAACATATATAGTCTGTTATATATGTTACCAGTATTCTAAAAATATATGTATGCATAACATACATAGGGTGTGTGTGGTGTGTCTGTATCACACTCTGTCCAATGAGTCACTGATGGACACTCGTTTCTCTGCCCTGCATGTGTACTGTGGAGGAACACAGGCAGAAGCCACCAGCCTGGAGTGCAGAGAAGTCGACTGACAAAGGGCTGTGAAGAAGGGCCAGCAGCTGTGGAGAAAGGCTGGCACCCAGCGTGGCATGCTCATATAATGCAGTAGTCCCCTGAGGAAGAATCAACAAATGAGGAAGCTGCCAGGCTTCCTCACCATGTAAACATCAGATGACCCCAAACAGTCCAAGATAAATGAACTTAAAGTTCTTTTAAAGATTAAAAAAAACATCTTAAGACCAAGTCCTGCATTTCTCATGTATAGAATGCACCTGGTCCTGGTAATAAACACTCCCCAATGTATATAATGCAAATATACTCCCCTCTCTCTTATAGTCACATGAGGATGCAAAATATTACCTGATGCCTGCTTTTAACAAACTTTTCGTAGACTGATGAACACATTCTCTGTTATGTGTACCTGCTTCCTCACTGGAAAACAAAAGCTAGTTTGAAATAGAATTGGGAAATCTGATCCCCAAACCTGCCTGCAAAATAAAGCTTTTGTTAACCTTACGTATTTCAGCATGGTTACAGGTGCCGACAATACCAAGCAGTGGGATTGTTGTGTCATATGGTAGCTTTCTAATTTTTGAAGAACCGCTGTTCTGTTTTCCATAGTGACAATACCAGTTTACATTCCCATCAACAGTGTACAAAGGTTCTCTTGACTCCACACTCTAGCCAACTCTTGCTGTCTCCTGACATTGTTCTAATGCTGGACATTCTAATAGATGTGAGATGATATCTCACTGTTTTTTTTTAATTTGCACTTCTCTGAGGATTATTAATATTGAGCACCTTTTCATGTATCTAATGGCCATTGTATGTCTTCTTTGGAAAAATGCCTGTCCAGATCCTTTGCCATTTTTTACTTGGATAATCCTTTCCTTTTCTTTCTCTTTATTTATTTTTGCTCCTTTTTTTTTTTGATTTGTAAGAGTTCCTTGTATATTTTGGATATTAATACCCTAATTACATAAATGGTTTGCAAGGGTTCTTTCTCATTAGGTAGTTTTATTTTTCATTTTGTTGATTATTATTTTTGCTGTACCACGGCTTTTAGTTTGAAATAGTCCTGCTTGTTCATTTTTACTTTTGTTGCTGGTATTTTTGGTGTCATATCCAAAAAAATTATTGCTAAGACCAGTATCCAAGAGCTTTCCCACTATGTTTTCTTCAGACTTTAACCCATTATTAGTTAATTTTTGTGGCTGTTATATATGGTAGCGGTACCTTTCATTCCTCTGCCTGTGGTTATCCAATTTTCCCAGACCATTTATTAAAGAGACTTGCTAATTCTGTTGGGCATCCTTGACTCCTATGTCAAATGCATGTTGACTTTATATATCAGGATATAGTTCTGGGCTCTCAATCTGTCACATTTGTCTGTGCATCTGTTCTTATCCAATATACATGATGTTTTTGTGACTACAACTTATTAATATAACTTGTAATCAGGAAGTGTGGTGCTTCCCACTCATTCATCTTTCTTTTAGGGCCAGTCTGGCTATTTGGGGTCTTTTGTGGTTCTGACAGTGAGCCAGGATAGGGAACTCATTCTGGAAGTGCTGGAGACTAGAAGATGAAAAGGGAGGGCTGACAAGTGCAAGTCTCAGTATTAATGGGTCACCCAGCCTGGCCTTGGTCTCAGCTGAGTACAGTCTAGGCATGAAACCCCAGTCCCAGGAAAGGCTAACCACCTCTCCAGTCCGGGTCCACTCCCTCTTCTCATCTTCTCAGTTTTTCCTGGCCTTTTGAGTTAGGTTCTTGAGTGTCAGGAAAGAATTTTAAGGCTCACCCCAGTGGATTTGGTGGTTGGGTCCACCTCCATCCAAACACAGTCCACATATATCTCAAGAACCCAGGTTCATCTCTGGGAGCTGGCGGGGCGGGGTTGGGGGTGGGGAATGATACAGTATGAGCATATGTGCATACCTGTTTCTTTAGTTGTCCTGGGAACTTGTGTCTCTGGAAAGAAGATTTTTTTCCAGGGCACCGACCAGATAGCACAAGAAGGAAGGAGAGTTAAAGTGCAGGGGTGAAGATGAAGAGATTTTAATTTAGAAAGAGGGGAAGAGACCCCCCAAAGAGAGAGTGGATCATGCAGAGGAGACACGACCCTGATGGGGCCAGAAACCTCAGTTTTAAGGGGTGTAACAGCTCACTTTCCATCCCCAACCTGTTGTTGAGTGTTCTGAGAAGGGACAAATTTTCTTAATGGTCTATCGCTGGTATCTTCTTGAATTGATTGGGATGCTTTATATGAGCTCTGTTATGATTGATTTCTTTTCAATAGCCCTGAGTCTTGGCATGTAGGCTCGGAGTTGAAGTTTACCTGTACTTTAAACTTAATTGTACTAACTTCCTAACTTTTGGTATGTTAAACTGGGTGCGTGCCACTATGACTTTGTGCTGATGGCTGGGTTAAATCAGTTGCATTTATCTATTATTTTCTGGCTCTGAATTTCCCTTTTCCTGCACTCTGTTCATATCTGGCTAACTGCCTGTCACAACTGAGACCAGCAACTAAATACAAAAAAAATGTTTCTTCCTCCTCACTTTCTCTCTCTGCCTGCCTGCTTACCTTCATTCCTGCCTGCGCCTTTCCTTTAAAATTAAAACACAAAATAACAAAGAAATTTCAGGATACACTCAGAGCATTAGTGAGCAGGAAATATTTTAATTAGAAAAAGAAAAAAAAAATCACTCTGAAGGGCTGGCCCTCTTTGACAAAAGA
>RJWH01000422.1:718258-815572 GCA_004363575.1 Solenodon paradoxus
CCCCCACCCGTCTCTCCCCATCAGGTCCATATGAATGTTAGGATTGTTAATTTTTTCTGTTTCTGTGAAAAATGACATTGGAATTTTGATAGATATTACATTGAATTCATAGATGACTTTAGGCAATATGGACATTTTGACAGTATTCTTCTGGTCCACATACTTGGAATGTCATTCCATTTGTTTTTGTCTTCTTCAGTTTCTTTCACCAGTGTCTTAGAGTTTTTTTCAGTGTATATCTCTTTCATCTCCTTATTAAACTTATTCATATGTATTTTTTTCAGTGCTATTATAAATGAGATCTTCTTTCTTTTTCAGATTGCATGTTTTTTTTTTTTTTGCATGATTTTGTATCCTGCAGCTTCACTGAATTTTTAAAATTAAGTCTAACAGGTTTTTATATTTTTAGAATGTTTTCTATATATGATTATGCCATCTGTAAACAGAGGCAATTTTGCTTCTTTATTTCTGATTTTGATGCCTTTTATTTCTTTTTCTTGCCTAATTTCTCAGATTAAGATTTATTCTAGTAGTATGTTGAATAGAAGTGGCAAGAGTGGGTGACCTTGTCTTGTTTCTGAACTTAGAAGCATTTCACATTTTCACCATTTAGTATGATGTTAATTGTGGGCTTATCATAAGTAGCTTTTATTATGTTGAGGTACATTCCTCCTACACCCAACTTTTTTAGTATTTAGAGTTTGTCAAATGATTTTTTTGCCTCTATGGACATGATTGTATGATTTTTATATTCCATTCTACTAATGTGGTGTATCACTTATTGATTTGCATATATTGAAACATCATTGCATTTCAGGAATAAATCCTAATTAGATCATGGTGTATAATCCTTTTAATATTCAGATGAACTTTGTGTGCTAATAGTTTGTTAAGAGTTTTCACATCTATGTTTGTCACGATGTTGGCTCGTAATTTTCTTGTATTATTTTTTTTTTTGGCTTTAGGATCAGCATACTGTGACCCTTTACAATGTTTTTGGGAGTATTTCCCCCACCACCACCCTTTTTTTTTTCACTTTTGGAAAGATTTGAGAAAATTGGCATTGTTTGGTAGAATTCATGAGTTTCACCATGTGAACTTTTCTTTGTTGAAAGGTTACTTTTTTAAAACTGTTCAAATTTTCCATTTCTTCATGATTCAGTCTTGGTAGGTCATATTTAGGTAAATACATATTTATTCCATCTAGGTTATCCACTTTGTTGGCATGCAAGTCTTATGATCTTTATTTCTGTAGTATCTGTTGTAAAATCTTTTCTTCCATTACTGATTTTCTTTACATAAGACCTGCTTTTTATTCCTTAGTCAGAATTTTGTCAGTTTTGTTTATCATTTCAAAAAGCCAATACTTAAATTTAGTGATCTTTTCTGTTGTTTTCCTGATCTCTATTGTATTTATCACTGATCTGATCTGTTATTTCCTTGTTTCTGCTAACTTGGGGCTTAATTTTTTTTTAATAGTATCTGGAAGTTTAAAATTATGTCGTTTATTTGATATCTTTTTTTGGGTAATGTGATTTATTACTATAAACTTCCCTATTAGAACCTCTTTTACTGCCTCATATAAGTTTTGGAATTTATTTATTTTTGAGAAAAGGTGCAGACAGGAGTGAAGGTGAGTAGGCAGGCAGGAAGAGAAAGGAGAAAGAAGCACTCCATTTTATTTTTATTTAGTTTTTCACATCAGTTGCCTGCCCTGGACCTGGGATATGTGGCCTGCACTCCTTTGGAGGTGACTGGCCTAAGTGCTACTCCACCAGGGCATGCCTGGAATTTATTTTTTTATTTCAGTTTTGATTTCTTCTTTTACTCATTGACTGTTCAGGAGTGTGTTGTTTAATTTCTGCATATTTGTGAAATTTCCACTTGTCCTACTGTTCTAATTTCTAGTTTCACACTATTATGGACGGGAAAAATACTTGGTATATCAGTCTTTTTAAATTTTCAATGTCAATCTTCTTAAATTTGCTAAGACTTATTTTGTGACCTAATGTGATTTTCCTGGAGAATGTTCCATGTCTACTTGAGAAGCATGTGTATTCAGATACATTTGGACGGAATGTTCTTTATGTGTCTATTAGGTCCATTGATCTAAAGTATAATTCGAGTCCATTGTTTCCTGGTTGATTTTTTTATCTGATGACCTATCAATCGTTGAAAATGGGGGTAATGAAGTACCCTACTATTATACTGTAGTCTATTCATATCTGTTTGTATTTGCCTAATATACTTAGCTGTACTTATGTACTTATGTTTGGCACATATATATTTACAATTGTATGCTCTTGATAATTGACTGCTAAATAATTATGTAACGATCTTAGACAAAAGAGAATTTAAGTAAAAATCTCTGTAAGTGTAAACCAAAAGAGCACAATACCTCTACTTTCAACAATTGATAGGTCATCAGCTAGAAAGTCAAGAAGGAAACAATGGATTTATAAGTGGATTTCCTAAATTTGCTGAATCATCTTTGTGTATTTTCTTTGTAGCTCATTGAGCTTCTGTAAAACAATTCTTTCTAATTCTTTATTTGACAAATAGCAGATCTACATCTCTTTGGGATCAGTTACTAGCAAATTATTGTGTTCTGTTGGTGTTGTCATGCTTCATTGATTTTTCATAGTTCTTGAAGTCTTGCGTTGCTAGATGTGAAGCAGTGGCTTAGTCTAGTCTTTATTGACTGACTTCAGAAGGAAATACCTTCTCTCAGTCCTGTTAGGGATTTTGAGACTTTTATAGACCTTTTCTGTATATACTTGTGCTCCACACTTTTTGTTCCCTCTTTGGAGGAAGGGTTTAAGATTATATGCCTTCTCATACCCTGATGGCCTAGTTGTCTAGTACTCCCTGGGTGCAGTCCACACACATCCTAGGGTCCCCGGTTCAAGACCTGAGGCCAATGGAACAATCAAGGTGAACAACTGAGTAAAATAAAGTGCTTCTTCCTCCTATTCTCTTCCTGCCTGCCTTTCTCTGCTCACCTTCATTCCGGCCTGTGCCTTTCTTTGGGGAAAAAAAAAAAAAAATCTTTAGGAAGAGAAAGAGTATATGACTTCTCTTGATCTTGTAAAGCCAGGCTTTGAGCTGACAAGCATAAGAGATCGTTTAATTTCCCTAGGGCAGTGCTGAATGCTGAAATTAATGTGCTTTCTCTGAATTCTTCAGCCAAGCCTTCTGTACACATTCACTAGCTATCTGCAAAGACTCATTCCCATCACCATTAGTAAAATGCACAGAGAGTTAGCCATAAGTTGGTGAAATGTGTGGTGCGTTGGGTGTTCTCATGGACCAGAATCCATAGGTGAAGCATCCCCAGTGACTCCTTAGTGGGATTCCTGTTCAAAACTGTGAAGCAATTATGGTATGCATCCCTTTGATGGCCTCTGAGAGCTTAGCTCCTTTGTGCATAGCATACTGCAGTATTCTCCACAGAGTGAGAAAGAAGTGAGTCTCTCTGGTAGTGTCCCAGGGAAGCTAGGAACTTACTCATATACTCTGAGTTTTCCCCATGGGACAAATGGGATGAGAAGGGCTTTTTTAGCATTGAGCTATGCCACCTTGAGGAAGAGGTGGTGTGGGTAAAACGAAAATTCCTCTTGCTCTCTTGAAGACCCCCAATCTATGATTTTTTTTTTTTCTCTGATGGTATGCTGGACTTTTCTCCTGGACTCCCACACTTCTATGAAGGGCCCCCTATTCCTTGGTGATTATCTAAGTCAGTGTTCTTTATGAGGGTGTATGGTGGAAAACTTATTCCACAGTGTTGATGATGTTGCTCTTTATTTTTAATTGTGGTCAAATACACTTAATATAATAAATAATATAATATAATATATAATAATAATTAATATATATAATAATATAATAAAATTTACCATTTTAAACATTTTGAAGTGTGTAGTTCTGTAGTGTTAAGTACATTCACACTGGTATATAACCAATCTACAGAACTTTGGTGATTACTTTTAAACTAGATCAGCTAGAAGTTTTTCAGTTTACTTAGTACTAATTTGTATCTGTTACTCTCTAGTTATTTCCTCTTAAAATGTATATATCTCGATGATAACTAAAGTCTACCTTAGGTTAAATTCCTTTATTTCAGGTATTTTCAAAATGTAAAGATTTGAGTATCCTTGGTTCCTAACAATGTCTTACATTGTATTCTAGTTCTCTATCTTTCCTTATACATTTTAGAAGACATTATCTATTCTATAAGAAATACTCCTGGATATTCATTATTATTTGCCAACTGGGACTGGAAGTTTTTTTTCCAGAATATTTTAAACTGTCAATTAAATTTTAATAATGGTTATATGATTGGTTACTTATGTTATCTATTTGAGCTTGGATGATTTTGGTAGTTTGTGATATGTGAGAAATTGGTTCATTGCATTGAATTTGTCAAATATATGTGTGTAGAGTTGTTTATAAGATTAACTTTCTTCCAGCCCTGGGTCTTTAACCTGGGTCCAAAGCCTTAGCTGCCTGAATTAGAGGGGTACATATTTATTTATTATCCTTTTAATGTCTATAGGGTTGAGAGTCATATCTGTTCTTTCATTTTACCATTAATTTATGTTTCTTTTCTCTTTATCAGTCTTGCTAGAGATTTCTCAATTTTATTGGTGTTTTGTAAAACTCAGATTTGGGTTTAATTGATTTTCTGCATTCACATTCACTGACTCCTCATTATCTCCAATCTACTCTTGAGTTCTTTCTGTGAGGTTTTTAAAAATTTGATTATTTTATTATCCATTCCAAAATTCCCATTTGGTTTCTCTATTTCATATACTTTATTTTTCTTTGTGGATACTTTCCACTTTAACATTTGTTTCAAGATTGGTCACAATTGCCATTTCAACAGTTTCATAATAGCCATTTAAAGTCTTTGTCAAATAATTCCAGATTCTCCATTATCTTGTCTTTAGTTGTGGATTTTGTTTTTCCACTTGAATTCAGATTTTGTATTTCTTCATAACCCAAGTAATTTTGGAATGCATTTCTGGACCTTTGGAATATGACACTAAGAAACTTTTATTTAAGTCTTATAGAGAATGTTAGCATTTTAATTTCGGCAGAGTCAACTTGGCTATGTTCAGGCACTAGTTTCAGCCTGCCTTCTGTGACTGGTCTAATGCCAGTCCAGTCTGAATCCCTTGAAGCATGATTTCAACTACTGCCTGTGCCACCCAGTAATTAGTTTTGAACCCCAGTGAAATTTTGTCTGTTTGTTCATCTCAGTGTCTTTGATATCTTAATTAGCATAAGAGCCATGCATATGCAGGTGAGAGGGGTGAGCTCAGGTGTTTATATAAAATTTTATGGGATGTTTTTCCCTTTCCATGATCTCTCTAGCACTTTCTGGTTTTATTTGAGCTCCCCTTTTTTGGATCTCTGGTCATAAACTACTTCTTCAATTGTGGGAGGGTAGAAAGAGGAAATAAAATAGTAATTTAGAAGGAGAACTATAAATGTATTGTTTCACTCATGTGGTATATAGAGAAAATGAACAAACAAATGAACCAAATCAAACAAAAATAGCCTTTTAGTGTATAGAATCCAATTAGTAGTTACCAGATGGGAAGGCAGAGGGAGATGGACAAATTGTGTAAAGGGGTGAAGGATAGAATTGGACTATTGATGGTAAACTTAATGTATTATATACAGATGTTGGTTTACGATGATGCACACCTTTAGCCTGTGTGTTATGATGCAATTTTCCTTCAATAAAATGGAAAAACGAAACCAAACAAATACAGGATTTAGACTCATCTTCTTGCTCCCTTTAACTCCATCAAATGAAGTAATTTCTTTTCCTTTAGTTTTATCTTCTACTGGTAGCTGCTGTTGGCTCCTGTCACCATTGCTGTGGTATATTTTGGAGTCTGTGGCATGCAGGAATAGAGAAAAAGGAAATGACCCTCTACCTCTCACAGATTCCTCCATTTTCTCTTGAGATTTTGTTATTCCTCTTTTGATTTCTCCAATCAGAACTAGAGGACTTCTATGTCTTTCTCTGTCAATATGACAGTGCTCACTTCCAGATTTGAAGCTGTATTGGATTCTGGCTAGTGGATCCTGGTGGAAAAAACGCTGACTTGGTGATGTTTGAATTCTATTTTCCCCCCAATCTATTTTTTTTTTCATATCCTCAAATAGTTGGACTACGTATTGTATCAAAGTTTTATAGTGTTCAGTTGGAGAGAAAAGGTATTGTGTGTTACTCCATCTTATCCAGAACTGGACTCCTATTATATTTTGAGAGTTTATATTTTGGATGTAAGCCCTTTATCAGATGATAATTTACAAGTACTTCCCCCAGTCTATTGTTTAACTTTTCATTCTTTTTAACAGTGATTTTTTTCTTAAGAGCAGAAATGTTAATTTTGATTAAGGACAATGTATTGTTTTTTCCTTTTACATATTGTGCTTTTGAGGGCCTAAGAAATATTAGCCTAATGCAAGGTCACAAATATTTTCTTCTGTTTTATTCTAAAGGTTTGTAGTTTTAGATTTTATAGCTATGTCAGTGATTCATCTTGAATTTTGTATATGGACTGAAATACAGATTGAAGTTCATTTATTTAGAGATAGATGTCAAATTATTTTAGCACTGTTTATTAAAATGACTTCGCCACTGACTGCCTTTACACTTTTGTTAAAAATGTTTTACCTATATATGGTTTTATTTCTGCACTCTGTATTCTGTTCCATTGTCATATTTGTGGCTAAACATACGTAACATATATTTATCATCTTCTAAGTGGCATTAAGTACATTCATAATTTTGTGTAATCATCATTATCTATACCCAAAACTTTAATAAAAGTCATCCTCCACATAGATTCCATACCCTTTAAGCAATAGCTATTTCCTTCTTCCCCCAAGCCTCTGGTAACATGTTCTGCTTCTTCTCTATGAGTTTTGTTGTTCTAAGTACTGCATATATATGGAATCATATAATATTTGTCCTTCTGTATCTGACTTTTTTCACTTTAGCATATTGTTTTCAAAGTGCACCATGTTATAAAAAATACAAAACTGTCATTCCTTTTTATAGCTGAATACTGTCATTGTATAATGCACTTTATTCTTTCTTCTGTTGATGGATACATGGATTGTTTCTGCTGCCTTTTGGCTATTGTGAATAATACAGTCATGGACATTATACAAATATATGTTGAGTATCCATTTCATATCTTTTGGATATATATATTTAGGGGTAGAATTGGTGGGTCATATGGTAATTATATATTTAACTTTCTGAGGAACTACTAAAATGATTTTTCACAGTGGATGCCCTGTTTTACATTCCCACTAACAATGCGGGGGATCCAATTTCTCCACATTCCTACCAACACTTATTATTTTAGATTTTAAAAATGATAGCTGTCCTAGTGGGTGTGCAGTGGTATTTCAATGTGGTTTTGATGTGCATTTCTTTAATGACTCATGATGTTGATTTTCTCTTTAGGTGCTATTGCAATTTATGTATCTTTGGAGAAATGTCTGTTCAAGTCCTTTGCCCAGTTTTGAATTGTGTTTTTTGTTGCAGTACTGAGTTTTATTAGTTCTTTATATATTATGGATATTCTTCATCAGATACATAATTTGAAAATGTTTTATCCCATTTATCTCCGGGTTAGATTTATGCCTAACCATCTCACACTTGTTCAGGTGCTATTGTTTTGTAGTTTATCTATTTTTTAGATATTATTTATTGATGCTTTTATAAATGAAATTGCTTTCTCTTTTTACTTTTCAGATTGTTCATTGCTGGTATATAAATAAAAGCACAGCTATTTTTTGTTCATCTTGCACTTTTCAACGTAGCTGAATTTATTTAGTAGAACTCTAATCTTTTAAAATTATTTTTAAAGTTTTCTGTACAGTTTTATGCCATATAAATACATTTCAGTCGGTGAAGGATTACATATACAATGGTGTTCCCTGTATATAGCCTAAGTTGGTAGTAGGCTATGCCATCTAGGTTTATATAAGTGCACTCTATAAAATTCGTAGAAGAGACTGTGTCCTCGTTAAGCGACAGTGATTATAAATAGGATTATATAATCTGTGAATAGAGATAATTTTAGCTGTATCTTTCCCACTTGGATACTTTTCATTTGTTTCTTGTCCAATAGCTTTGGCTGCTCCTTCCAGTACAAGGGTAACAAAAAGTGGACATCTTGGTCTTGTTTCTGATCTAAGTGGGGAAATCATTTAGTCTTCGCACCGAGTGTGATGTTAAATGTGTTTTTTCATAAATATCCTTTATCATGCTGAAAATATTGTCTATTCTAGTTTTCTGAAAGCATTTATTATGAAAGAGTATGGATGGTGCACCCTGGCGAATTAGTGGTTTAGTCCACCCATGTAGTCCACATACATCCCAAAGTCCACGGGTTCGAGACCCCAGGCCCGGGGAAACACCCAAGATGAACAATAAAATTAAATAAAAATGCTCTTCTCCTACTTTTTCCTGCCTGCCAGCCTACTCACTTTCATTCTTACCTGTACCTTTCCTTTAAAAAGAAAAAAAAAAGTTTTGGATTAGATGATTATATGATTTTCTTCCTTTGTTCTATGATGTATTTTATATCTTTGATTTTCTTTTGTTGCATTTCCTTGCATTCCTTGGTCATGATGAATAATCCTTTGAATATACTAGGATTTGATTTGCTGACAACTTTTTAAAGATTTATTTGCATCTATATTCATAAGGTACACTAGTCTGTAATTGATTTCTTTGTGACATTTTTATCTGACTTTGGTATCAGGGAAATGCTGAAGGATGGACTTGAACTGGTGGTGGTAAAATCAATATGGTATATGTAGATGTTAATTTGCAATGAAACATACCTTAAACCTGTAAAATATTATTATACAATGTTACTTCATTAAAATAGGTAATTTTTAAACTAAAAAGTATGTCTTTGGCTAATCAGTCCAATATCTGGGTTTCTTTGGGATCAGTTTCTTTCTATTAATTTTGTTTGGGGTCATATTTTGAATGGGTCATATTTTTCTGTTCCTTTGTTATGCCTGTCATTTTGTTGTTGAGTAGTGGACAGAAGAATCTTCTAATGTGTTAACTCTGAAAAAAAAATTCTCCCCTCTTCTCCAGGATTTGCTATTATTATTATTTTTTCATTGTTAAGTGTCTCTCTCTTCAGGGTTGTTTGAGCCTGTCTTTCCCTAGGTATGTGTAGTGATATATATCTATATCTATATAATATATATAGTTGCTTTGAATATCCTGATCCTTAAGGGTCTGGCTCTGAGAAGGGGGAAAAGGGTAGGGGAAAAAAGTCCAAATATTTGCTGTTCCTTTAAATTCCCTGGAAGCAGCATTAGGCAAAGGGGTCAGGTGATGGTAGTGCTGCTGCTGGTGGTGTTGAAACAATGGCCAGACTCTGTACTAGCTAAGATTTCCCCTGGAAGATTTCAAGTAGACTTCAGAGTTTCAAAATATTTACTTCAGACAGTTCTGCCAATATCCTTTTTGTGTAAGTAGAGAGATGACTTTCTGTGCTCATTCATCCAGCTTCCCAGAGGTTTACTTCAGTATTATCTCATAATGTTCTTTCTCAACTGTCCTAACAGGAACTACAGGAGGAAGTCTTCACCTAGAGCAGTGCTTTACAGACTGATGCATGGTGCGCCGGAAGTCAATTACCTTTCAGTGGGTAAACCCCCAAGGAACGTGAGGAGTCAGGAGGATGAGATTTTGGCTAACTGGGCAGCTATGTTGCCTCATTTGAATATTGTCCTTTCAGGACAAAAATGCTGCTGTTGCCAGGTCATGCATCACTTAAGTTCCCCTTTTCCAGGCAGTCTCTATTTCGGCCTGTCTTCAGCATATAGACTACAGTGTGAGACTGGTATACCAAAGACAACTTTCTTGTGACCTTTAGGAGTATTCCTTGTCAAGTGCTCTCAAAAAGAACACAAAGTATATCACAGGAGATCCTACTTTTTAGGAATTGTCACTTAGCTTGTGCAACTGCCCCATAGCTAACATAGCTCAAATAAGAGTGTATGGTCTATCACTGCATCTAGTACATTCTGCTTTGATGCAGTGATTTTCATGTCATTCCTTTTCGCATCTCTGTCTGTATCTGTGCCAGTACATGAATTAATTCATTGGCTGGGACACTTGTGGCAGGGTCTCTGCAAGAATTTACTTCTAGGACCCTCATTTGAACTTAACAATTACATATGCACATGTATGCATGAACTTTTACAGACATATACGTATATATGAAACTTTGCTACTGACCAAATTACCTAAGGAGTTTTTTCTAATTATTGATTTCTGTCATATAAAAGCATAGAGATTGTCATAATATGTGTGGGATGAATGTCAGGAATATATACTTTTAAAAAGCTATCTAGATAATTCTGATATAATACCAGGGTAGCGGCCCATGGGTTTTAACTGCCTAAGAAAATCAAGTAATCAAATAGAGATATTAAGTGTCGTCTTTATTTTTAGGGAAATTCTGGATGCGTATAGCACGCAGTCAAGAGCACTAGTTTTGGAACTTGGAGATTGGGTTCCAATCTCAGTGTAAGTACTTCCTAGGTAGTAGTCTGAGACAATTTTATCTTTCAAAGCTTCAGTGTCTTCATAAAATAGGGACTGCAGGGTTACTACGAAAATTTATGCAAAGCCTGTGTGGTACCTGAACTACAGCATATAATCAACGTTGGCCAGATTTATTCTTAGGTATAAACGTGCCACTGAATTAGTCTGGATACGGCTACTGAAATACATCTTCTCCAGCCCTTTAGGAAACGAGGGTAGGTTTCCCGGTTCCGTAGTTAAGCGAAGGATTCAAAAGACATCCCAGAGGAAGGGGACGTTTCCGGCTGTACTTGCTGGCGGGGCTCCAAGTATTGTGCTATTCTGTCCACCAGGGGCCGCTCTGACGTCCCAACTGCGGCTCACAAACCGGCACTTCTGCGCCTGCTCACTCGATGCCTCCAGCCTCAATGCCTGCTGTCGGCCTAGCTTTTCGACTGTTGCTTCCCTAGTAGCAACCCTCAGTGGCTGGGTACGGGAGCGCTTTGAGGACAAAAATCTGGCCTCTTCTGTGGATTCTGCTTGCACTCTTTGGTTCAGCGGGCAGATCTGGGGCACCAACCATTAGTGTCTCCATTGCGCGGCCACCTCGCGGGTAGGAGGAGGCCGAGTTCAGCGCGGGACTTCTGGCTGAGTCGGGGCGGGCGCCGGGGCTGGGTCCTGGCGAGAAGCTGCCGCTGCCCGGATGTTGCGCTGGCTGATCGGGGGAGGCCGAGAACCTCAGGGACTGGCAGAGGTAAACCCTGAATGGACACTGCGGGCGCAGAGGCAGTGGTGGAGCTAGCTGGAATGGTGGTTTCTGTCCGGACACCTCTCTGGGTCCAGAAGGTGGAGACCCGGATGAGGTGGGGCCTGCGCGTGGGGAGCCGGAGGGGGGAGGCCCGGAGGGGGGGGCGGGGCGCTCCTTTCTGAGCTCGGAGAGTTCAGTACCGCGGAACAGAAACGCGAGGAAACAGCCTGAAGTGGTTCAGTGACAGACACGAGGACCTGCACTCAACTAGTCTTCCGAGTACTTAAATCAGTCTTATTTCAGTTCGATGAAAGTATCCCTCTTAATAGGAACAAGTGGTGACTGCAGCGTTCCACTGCTGGTTTATTTGAATGATACCTCTTTCCAGCATCAAAGGATGCTTGCTCAGGGAATATAAAATTAATTTGATTACTTATCCAAGAACAACAACAACTCGAGTTTGCTTCATTTGCCACACAAGAATAGAATTTGTGTTGAATTCCTTTTTTCTCATCAGAAACATAATTTTTGACTTAAAAAAAAAACCCTCGGATTGTTGTGAATAAGCAACATTACTTCTCAATTTTAACTTCCTCATATTTTTGCAGCTGAAGCTTGTCTATTTTTTAAAAATGTATTTCTTCAAATTGAGCTTCTTTCTGATATGCTGAAATCCTAAAGATGATGGAAAAATCGAATAGTCCACATATGATATATATTATATTTCTATTTTTAACCCGATTAAGCATAAAGTTTGATTTCACTTGAGGGAAGTGTTATGCGTTTTTCAGGCTTCCCACTTTTGCTTTTCTCATGGGAACCACAGCTAGGAGATGGACTAGATAAAAAAATTACTACTTTGGGAGTTAATTGTTTTGGAAAATATTTATGCGTATTAAGTTGTACATTTGTTATATAAAAGTACATTAGTTGTATAACTGTCATGAGCATGTACATTATTAGAACCAATGATTTTCCCTAATTTATGTAATAACGTTGTATCTAGTCTTGTAGTTTAAGCAGTGTTTCTCTCCTGGGAAGTCTTTCTCTCCTGCCTTTTAGAGGACATTGTCCAGAAACACTTTTGATTGACAGGATTTGGAGGGTGGAGTGGGATTGACATCTAGAGTGTAGAAACCAGTAATGCTGCTGAAGATTCTGTAGCAGATAGGACAGCCCTCAACAACAAACAATTACCTGGTCCTAAATGTCAGTAGTGTCAAATTTGAGAAACTGTAATTTAGAGATTATGAACACAAGTTTTATCATGAGTACTGAATTTGACTACAGAAATGGGGTTAATAAGACCTGTCTTACAGAACTGTTGTGTGGGTCAAATGCCGTATGTGTTTTGCAAAATGTCTGTCATGGGCTGCCACCTAATACTCTGTAAATGCTAGTAATTATCTATATTATTTTCCAGCGTTGAATTCATTGACTCTAGATACTTTTATTCCTTGCTTTATTCATTTGGCAGCCGTATATTGAGTGCCTTTAACAGGCTAGGCATGCTTTTAGAGAATATTTAGAAAATATTATATCTTACCCCTTTGACCTGTAGTTTTATTTCTGCAAAGTTTTAGTTGAGAAACACCCATTCTAAAATACTGTGTTGGACTTGCCCATTAATTTTTTAGGTCAGATCTATGTTATGTCCATAAAGTAAAATTCTCCCTTTTTGTAAATTAAATGCAATTGTTTCTTGAAAATACTAGTATTTATGGTGTGGATTCATGGTAAGAAAAATGTTTTATGCTAAGTTGGCAGTTGATATTAGGGAAAATATATAGTGTTGGAATATGATGTCTTAAAGCTTTTAAATATTGTATTCTTAAATATATACCATGTGGTTTTATTCCAATGTGGTCTTTTATCATGAATCATTTTATATCTTTCTCTTTTGTTTTGCTTTTTTTATTTTTGCCGTTACAAGAAATCTCCTTTACAGACAGTAGGTGAAGAACAAACCCAGAACCCCTACACTGAGCTGCTCGTGCTGAAAGCTCATCGTGATATTGTGCGATATCTGGTGCAGTTAGATGACTGTAGGTAAGAAACTCCAGTTATTCAGTTGACTACCGTGTGTAAAGAGTTTTAGGGAATTTTATATAGAAACAGCTTCATAATTAATCCATCTATTCCAAAAATTTCAAAACTGAGCAGCTGTCAATTTAGTAGACCACTTCTGTATCCTGATGAAATATGTATCTGACTTTTTTTTGGTCCCCAAATTGGCATGTATATTCTACTGATTTGATGGTTAATTTTGTTTGAGATAGTTTGTTAACTTTTTCAAGCTCTCAGAAATATTGTTAGTTTAGAGGATATGAATAAATTTATAATTTGGGTGAGAATTGTGTTAGGGTGAACCTAAATTTGAGAAGTAAATCTGGGAAATGTTCAAATATCAATATTTACCAGCTATGTGCTATTTTTAGTGGAAGATACGGTAAACATCTAATCTGGATGTTTTATTATTGATGAAACCCTTTTAAAATGTACATTATTCTGTGCCTCCTTGCTAACATGTATAATATTGTATTTACTATAGATGCAAATAGAGATGAAGGTATAGAGACCTAAGACTGCAGTATTTAGCTTACCACTGATCTGTGTATCTGTTTTTTAGGCTCATATTCAATTATACACTTATCCTTTGTAACACGTATCACAGTAACACACTATTGTATACCTAATATTTATCTTCCACTCTAGGGTGTAAGCTACAGGAAAGTGGGGTTCATCCATGTTTTTCTTATTTATCACAGTATCCTCAGTTCCTGGCACAGTATCTTATATGTAACAGGTAATTAATAGGTAATGATTAAATGAGTGGCTCCCAGCCTATTTAGTATACATAGTGCATGTCATCTTAACTCCTCAATCCCATTTCTGTGGTCCCTACCTGTTCTTCCACTAGTATCTGTAATTTTCTTTTTTACCTTTTATGTTCCTTTTTTCTCCTTCATGTTATTGACTTCATGGGTGACTGCTACTGTCCTGTTTAGCAGTAGATTATTCCTGATTTTGACTGTCGTCACTTTTGTTGTCTATTAACTGTCTTTTCTTTCCCCCTGTTTTTGATATTTACTTGCTTTTCCACCTGCAGTGCAATTGTGATTTGTGATCGTAGCTCTCTGGAGTTAGGTCAGATTTCACAAGCTAAGGGCATAGTCATGCACACTACTCTTCTCAACTCAGTCACAAACTGCCATCTCCAGAGTTCCCAGGCCACTGACACTACTGTCCAACTGCTTACAGATTTCCACTGTCCCCTCAGGTCTGATAATTCTCTAAGACATGGGACAGAACTCAGAAAAGCACTGTATGTATGATTATGGTTTTGTCATAAAGGATACAGTCAGGACTAGCCAGATGAAGAGACTCAGGACAAAGTCTAGGAGGGTCCCAAATGCAAAGCTGCTATGTCTTCAAGATATGTCACCCTTTCAGTGTGTATCACCAATAAAGAAGTACACTTATGCTCTGGATGTTTTTATTGAGGTTTCAATAAAGTCAGTCATGGGGCAAATGATTCAAACGGTTTTGTAGGACTGATTGTTTGAATCATTTGCCGCATAATTGAATTTATTTTCCAATGATTCCTTAGGTTAGGAGGTCAGGCTGATAACCCATGACTTAAAGCTGTAACTCTCTAATGACATGGTTTATGTTTCCTGCAAGACCAGCCTCCATCCTAAAATTGTCTAGGGTCCCACCATGAGTTTATCTTGTCAGACACTCAGGTGAAGTCTATGGGCCCAGCTCCCTTCTAGAAACCAGGAACAAAGTGTACAGCCAAATCCTTATTTAACACCGCATTCCTCAACTTTGTTTAAATATGTTTGCCTTTTAGCTGTGTTACCGGCCTACCATTACTGGATTTTTTCCTGTTGTGATGTGAGCCAACCAAATCATAGCATGTTAAGTATAGTATAATAATCTTCACTCTTTTTGATAATATTTATTGTTACTGTGTCCTAAGAGAACATTCTGTGTAAGTGATGATATTTGAAACTGAACATTTTAAAAAGGTGGGATTTTTGGATAGCTAAAGATTTCTTGTACTGCATTTACCATTACTATGCTAGGTAGAGTAAAAAGACAAAACATAATTTCTTAGAACATGATCATTCATATTTAGGCGTTAAGGAATCCTCAAATCATTTTGTCTCAGAAAGTGAAATATATAAGCAGAATGCTTTCAGGGTGTACTTTTAAAACATTTCTGTAGAGTGTTAAGATTCTATGTTTATTGCTGTTCTCTGAAATGTCCTCTTCACTATTCTTGTTACGGAGGTAGAAGGATCTGATGAAAAATCAGTTTTGTATGATCATTTTAAAAATGCTGATACATATTTTATTACAATTTCTCCAATCTGGTGCTTGTGTGTACTTCAGTTGGTCAGTGACGTAGTACTCTGTAAATAGAAGGCTGTTGCTGAGTAATTAGTTTTCTAATTCTCTCCCAAATTAATGGTTTAAAACAATCACTCTTTCTTTCTTGAGCTCTCTATTTTGCAGGATGGCAATCTGAGCTAGGCTCAGCTTGGTGGGTGTTTCCAATCCCTCAGGATCAGATGATCTTGATTAAGTTCACTTACGCATTTGTGGTCAATAGGTAGATTGGTTAGGGATGGTTAGTTCACAGCTGGGATGATTCCATAATAGTGATCATGGTGTTCTTATACCTGCAAAAGGGCAAGTTTCTGTTTGCATCATGTTTGCTGCTGTTTCATTGGTTACCTGAAGTCAGGAGCTGTCAGATTCACTGATTTGGATGAATTAACTCTACCTCTTGATGGGAGAAGAACTAAATCCCTGTTGTAAATGGTGATGGCTATAGAGAAGGAGAATAATTTGTGGCCATATTTACTATTGATTAGAGTGACTCTAAATATCTAGAGTAGATAAATTAAAAATACCCTGCTTTGGGGCCTTTGTAATAAAGTGAAAATATTACTATATCAATTATATGTAATTATTTGTACTCCAGATACTAATGAATAAAAATTTACATATAATTAGTTAGGAAGTTTTTCATCAGTCATTGACATGTAGAACTTTCAATCTGCATCTTGTTTTAAGAAATTAAATATTCAGTATACTAAAAAAGGAATCGAAAGGGTCATTCTTGGTAAGAAAGAAATTAAAAACTATAAACTATATAAAGATTTACTATAAATAGAACTTAGACTATATTTTTCTTAATCTAATAGTTCAGTTAGTTTAGAATTATCTTTACCATTACGTAGGTACATTATTTGCGCATTGTCGAATTACAAAAATTTCTTCCCAGTTTTAAAGTAAAATTAAATCTTTATACTTCTTGTGTTTTTATTTCGTTTTGTAGATATTGCATTCTGGTTTTTGGTCAGCTGTCGTAATCCAAGTTTCACGCTTCAGGTCTCTAGATAATATCATTTTATTGAGAATTTTGCAGAAGGATTTTCTTGTTTTCTCGGTGGCTCAGCTAAAATCAGTGAGTGGAAAATTTTCTCAGATTGGTTTTTGAAGATACCGAATAAATCCTGTATAACCTAACAGACAGTGGCCTTTTCTTTTCTTCTTTAGTATTTTTTGAACATGAAGTGAGGGTCATATTGATTGTGAGATCACTAGAGAAGGCTAAGCCTCAGCAAGAGTCCAAAAAATGGTCTGTGCTAAAATTGCATGTAATACTCAAGCATTTGACACATTAAACTAAACTGAGTTCATAACACATTTTAAGAATAGTTTTCTCTGTTGCTCATTTGACCATTCCTTGCTCCTCCAGGAAATAGACAAGGTTATGTAGGATGGTGATCATGACTGGAAAAGAATCAGGTGACCCATGAAATGCCAGACTAGAGAACAAAATGTGCCCTATATGGCTGGTGAAGCTGTACATTCATAAGAAGTTAAACAATCTTGATATGGTTTGTTAACTTATTAGCAATAAACAATATGTTACATCTTAAAGAAAATATCATAAACTGAGGTTATTCTTTCTCACTAACATTCATAGAATAAAATCAGTAGTTGAGATGATTTAGGTCTTTCTAATACCTGAGTTCCCTGGGAAACACACAGTAAAGTGGAGTTAAGTATGCAAAATGCTTATTTGAGAGACACACCAATGAAAAGAAAAAATAGGAGCAGGATTAGATATGGGGAGTTGGCTCAGAGAGGGCTGACAAAGTCTCTATAAGCCCATTGGGAGCTCTAGAGGAAAGAATGCCCCTTAGAGAAGTTAAGTACTATGCTTGAAGGAAATTAGTAGGGCTTTGTACCCTGCCTTGCTTAGTCATTGACTCAGGGTCATCCAAGAATGTGCCCCTGGCTTCCACCACCTTACTTAAGTTCTGGTAAGCGGGGGCCAATGAGATAAAAGATCCTTTGGCTCAAAAGCTAAAATGGATCCTGAAGTCAACAGCTGGAGGCAGTCAGATGATAATCACACTCCTTGCTGCTCTCCTTTCTTGAAGGGTATCTTGAAGGCATATGTTGAAGTCTGCCACACAATTCAGTTTTAAGAGGATTATTTTATTTTTAAATGGTATGAATAAACTCATGTAGGCCATATCTTTGAGCAGCTTTTAAAGAAACAAGTATGACATTAAATATGGTTAATGTTCTTTGATGCCTTGAAAAGGTTAATATAGTTTTAATATAAAGGCATTTGCATCTGGAGAAGGGTAGAAGTGAAATCCTTTTTATTATTAATTCCAGGAGCTGTAATACTAATAGCTAAACAAACTATGTATCTGGCAATTTGGTAAGTGCTTATATTCAGTATCACATTGAATTGATCTATTTTAATTTTATAAAATAAATGTTAACTTTTTTATTTTGTAAGATCCCTAAATGTCTCTCCATGGTAAATGAGTTCAATTTCTATTGATTTTGAATAGTACTTTGAATCAAGTAAAGGAAGAACTACCCTATCAAAAGTCCTTTCCTTTTTCTTATTTCTAATAATTTCATTCTCTTGGCTTATGTTTTAGTAGAGTACCTGAATTTTGTTTGTTGCTTCGATGTTTCAAGATTTGAGATTTCAAGTGGAAAGGGGATTGTTGCTTCTTGCAGTGCATCACAGTCTGGGGTCAGGACAAGTGCCTGGTAGTATTTCAGCTTTGAATTCTGTCATCTGAGTATGTTTCTATAATTTCTAGGTAAAATTAGGGTTCCTCAGTTATGATATCCTTATTAAACATTTGAGAACTATTGCTTTGAGCATCTTTAACATGTTGCCTACCAGTTTGATCATGGATAGGGATGACTGGACTGCATTGCCACGTATGACATTTGTTTAAATCCATGGGTTCATGATGCTCAAAAAGAGAACTCACTTGTGACCTTTGAAAAATGTTAGGGGAGTATAGGGATTTTTGTTTCATTTTAATCCTTACAAACTTTATATGTAACTCAGCTTTCTGTTTGTGATTTGGAGGACAGGAGAATTTACCAAAGGTTTTTACCTTTGCAAATGACCATGTGAACAATGGAATCTTCTTACCTTCATTCTAGTTGTGAACTAAAAAGGGATCTTAGACATTTAAATATTAGAGTTGTTAATATATAAACTTCTTTTCTTAAGGGAAAATTTCACTTCTCAAGTAGATCTAATTGAAATTATCAGTGACATCAGTGACCACGGCACCTGAAAATTAAAGTTCATTTCTGATAGACCCATGGTGAAAGAGACCAAGACAAGGGAATCAAAACAGTCTAAGGCACGACTTTATTGTCCCATATGCAGGCGGGAAAAGCTTCTTTCTGAGAAGAGGCAGAAGGAGCAATCCCAGGGAAGCAGTGTGAAAGCTGTTGATTTAGGGGTAGGGAGTTGATGGGCTGGAATGTTAGGCCAGCCAGGAGGGCTGGGGATGGAGTCCTTGAGTTCAGTAAACAGGAGGGAGAGTTGAACAGCCTCTGATCTTGCTTCAGGCTACAAAATGTTCCATTTCTCTTGCTTGGTTAGAAAGTGACAACTTTCAGTCCTTTTGTCTTACTCCGACCTATCCTTGGATGGTGAGCCTTGGGGCTGTTCAATTTCAGTTTCTATTAAAAGTCTGTATATTTCTCTAATTTTCTTCAAGTAATCCTAACATACAAGATATGAAGGAATATTTTAAATTAAAACTTTGTTATTTTCACTTCTGATTTCCAGTATTGCAGTAGCATTTAAACTTTATTTTGTTGTAAACGTGTGTGCGCGTAAGCACGCACACACACACACACACACGCTATTTTAGATTTATCATGTATTAGAAAGTATTTGTAGATTAGGTGGGGAGTTAGTTAACCGCAAGGATTTAATGTAGTGCCATAATAATCTGTTTAGATTTTTCCAACATTTTATGGTTATGTAAATATTGAATACAGGACGGTTTATGTTAAGGATTATGGGCTATATATTTATATATTTATTATATATATTTATTATATATAATGTATATATATATTTTTTGTTATGTTCTAAGGTAATATTAGAATCTGTAGCACCTTTGACATCACATGGTAAGAAGTATTAAATAAGCACTTAGATAATGGATATAGGAAATATTTGTGGAAATAGTTTATTTTATACAATTTTTTTGTGAAGCTTAGCTATACTTTAAGCCCATAGTTGACAAGAAAGCCCACAGTTGACTTTTTCTGAAATATTCAAGGGCTGGAGTTTAAAGGGAATGATTTCAGTACATTGAAATGAAAATTTTAAATAGATTTATGATCTGCCCCTGTTGTATCACTTAGTAATGTAGACTTATAGGGTAAGAACTCTCTCTTATTGATCTGTGCTCTTAGGGTCAAGCATATGCATGCACGCACACACACACACATACACACACACATATATATATATATATAAACATTTACATATATAATATATATTAGTGCTTAATACATAGTGCTAATACATATATTTTGAATGAATGAGTGACTCAGACTCTCAATAAATTTGATTTTAATTAGGGGAGGAAAGGATGAACCATAAACTTCACTATAGCATTAATTAAATATTCACTTTGTTAAACTTTTTTTGTGCATACATTTTTGCTTAGTCATTTAATTGTGTACAGTCTTAAGTAATTTCAAAGATTTAGCTTCGAGTTAAGCAAATTTGAAGGCTATGTTTAAAGGGGTGGCAGGAACATGAAAAAATAAAAAGGAAATTAATTTTAGTGTGCGGTGGGATTCTGAGTTTTAAATTTTCAAATTTCGATTTTTGTTGTGACAATATATTTATATGGTAAATGATGAAAGGAAAAATGAGGTTACATTAATACGATGAATAAATCTTTTTCATAGAGAGACATTGTATCACTTAAATGTTTGCTTATTTATTCATTACAAAAACATTTCTTAGTGATTTAAACCTGCCAGAGATGGAGATTTGTTAGGCAAGGAAGTGCCATATTGTAAAATCAGTTCAGAATTAATTTTGTCTCAGTGATTCTAAGAAACCTACTTTTTCCTCTTTTAGCATATCTAAAGTTGATATACATCATATAATTGTAGTGTTATTCAGTTATAAGTAGCAGCATTTTTTTCCTTAATAGTATATAAAATATAGAATGTCTTAAAATTGATGATGTTTTTGATACAGTTCACTTTGGAACAATCATTATATTTTAAGGTCTTGAGGCAAGAGCACATATAATTGATTTTGGCATTTCCCTAACACAGAGCATGAAATCTCACTGAATAATTTTGTACTAATCAGTAAATGTTAGGTAGGAATTTGAGCTGAGATGTAGGGGAAGGGAAACCAAGCCAGGGGGGGCATAAAATGGCACCAATTTGTTTTAAAATGCAGCTACTCATTAACGAGAAAGCTCAGAATGGATTACTGGTCCTCAGAATTACAGATTACAAAACCCAGGGAAGTTTAAAAATACAGTTAACTGTCAGCCAAGGAGCTATGTGGTACGCTACGAATTGTTGGAGAGGAAAAAGGGAATAAATCATAAGTCAAGTGGGGCCAGTTTGAAGCCCTCTAATCAATTAAAAAGAAACCACTAGAAGTCCAGTTAAGGACCTATCCCACCTCAGGACTCAGCCCGGGCTGATAAATTTAGGACTGTAATCTCTCTTGGTGGCTGCTTTTCAGAATGGCCTGTTCCCACGTCTGTCTAGAAATGCTGTTTTTCTCTTCCTGGTCAATGTACACCTTTTGAACACTTCTATACTTTATCTCACTTTTCTTCTCATGCATTTTTCTCTGTAGAGACACAAAGAATCCACAAGGAGGAAACTGAGTCATGAGCCCCATAGTTATATAAAGAAACTTTTCTCTTAAAATCTTTAGGCTTGACTCTTTAGATTCTATTATAGTATTTTTAAAATTATTGTTTATAATTTTATGGCATTAGGACCACTATTCTTCTGTCATTGAATAGGTTATACCTTATTGACATTTTAATTTCTTTTTTTTATAGTTCATTACTTCTTTTTAACAATTATAGTGTATTTTATTATTAGGATTCTTGAGCTGAGCTTTTAGTTTATGATTTGGAGCTGGCTGGTGTGTGTACTTGACTAATCAGGATAAACTGCTATTGTGCTACTATTTTTCAGTTATCTATCCTAGTAGAATGGAAATCGTAATTGATCTCCCAATCTTTGATTATTTTATGAAACTTATTAATAAGTAGCAAAGTTACATTGATTTACATTTTAAAGCTTCATGTTTCCTTGGTAGAGGCAGTAATAATAAATGCTGAAATGGCAAAAAGAAAAAAAAAATAACCTGGTGACAATAGAATATATAAGAATTGAAAGGCCTGAATAATTCGCCAACTAGATAATTGACCTCTGAGCAGTAAGAAATTGACTGTGATTTCATGCATTACTATTGAGCATTGTTTAGATTTAACTTTTGTTCACTACTGATTGAATTAAAGTTTGAGGTAAAATGTGCTGTATCTCTTACCTAAACTTTCAATCATTCAATCATCTCAATGTGAACTCATGAGATTCAGACGTGAAAAAACAATAATGAGAAGTTAGAAATCACAGTTAGAAAAAGGTATGTATTTTAAACTTGCTGCCTTCTAAAAGGGAGAAAAGCAATTATAAGAGTTTCAAGAATCAATAGAAATTGATGTTTTATACCAAAGAAAACTTAAGACCTTGAGTCCTGCCCTCCCCACCATCACTATACAAATAAAAAGAAATCAATAGGCCCAGAATATAAGCTATTAAAGGTTTACTTCCAGCAGCTATTTTTGATACTCAAGGCATTATTTAGTACCTGATTCAAAAATGTATACAGTTAAGAAATTACACTTTCAGTTAAAAATGGTAATCTTTAAAATTTCTTGATCTTTTATATATTGCATTTTGAAATAAGTATTTGACATAGGTTTTTAAATAACTGCAATTTCTTGCTAGTTAGCTAAGAGGTTTGTCTTTTCATTAAAAATGTATGTAGATCTATAGTAAAAAAATGCAGATTTTCTCAGGCTGTATTTGACTAATTTCCCACCTACTGGATAATCTGTTAGGGCCTAAGCAGGA
Source organism: Solenodon paradoxus (assembly GCA_004363575.1). Lineage (NCBI taxonomy): Eukaryota > Metazoa > Chordata > Mammalia > Eulipotyphla > Solenodontidae > Solenodon > Solenodon paradoxus. The sequence continues at coordinate 741,100 of RJWH01000422.1, forward strand.
GATGTTATCAAAGGGTTTAGAAATGAAAACTGAGAATGGGATTGTCAGAGTGAGTGAAGATAACAGTTAAGTTTGAGGCTTTGAAACAGCACGGGAAATGTGAACTGAAGCTCACTTTGGAAGGAAAGTGTTACAAGGACTGAAGTAGTAAGATTTTATGAATTCCATGGGGGATAAAATTTATTAGCTCCGTTACTTTCAGAAACAAAGTAATTTATGTCCTAGTGTTTCAGTTCTCTACTTTCCCCTCAGTAATACATGTATGGTTAACAATGTTTATTCAAGACATTCAAGGTATAATCAGATTTTGTGAAGTCCACTGACAGTCTTGGAAAGAAGTACACATTTTCCAAATATACCCATTAGTGCAGTGTCATTTGTTAGTGGTTGCTAACTGCAAAGAGCCAGTTACATGTAATTAATAACTGGTTCTTTGTAATACCACTTCTTTTTTCCCTGTTCAAAAAGCAAGCCTGAATTCAAATGAATGAAAGTGATATTTTGGAGATAACTTTGAATCGATTTTAATTGTCATTTACAAACTTGTGTGTGACGTTATTAATGTTACTTGACATGCTCACTACGTGATCGCTGCACACCACTGTGTTGGGCACTGCTTTCTTGGTTTCATTATAATGCAGGCGCCAGCATGAAAATCCTGAACAGCAGTTTATTTTCATTGATAGTATTTGTTTCATGGATACCTTCAATTCCACAAAATACAGGTGATTGTTCCTTTATATATGATTATGAGGTAAAGGGGAGAGAGAAGAAGAACTGAGTTCATCATAGATCTTTTCATGTCATGAAAAAACTTTACCTCTTTGCATTTAAAGCATTAGAAAAAAAATCCACCCCCATCCCAACCTTCTAAATCAAGAACACAGAATCTTTGTAAAATGATTATAGAGTCAAAAGAAGCAAAGGAGAGAGATCATAGCTTTAAATGATAGTCAAAAATATCTTTACAGAGAAGATAATTGTAATAAAGAATTTCTCTAAGGGTATGAAATGTTTGTTGCACTACTGGAACATCACTTCCTCTTGGTGAAGCTCTTCTCCACTTGGTTTCATGTCATTTAAATCAGGCTTAATCCTAAAATTTTAAAGCAAGGAAGGACTGTAGAGATCATCTGCAGAGCTCCTTGATTCTTGCATTTCTAACAGTTTATTCATTGTGACTCTGAATGGTCCTATTTATCTTCGGATATTAGTAACTGGCACAGAACCTAGACCGTAGTCCATAAACATTTGTCGAATTAGCTTAATCTGCATTAATACTAGTATATTACTAATAAGGTATGATAGTTCTTAGTAATCTTAGTAATTAAATATCACCAGTGATTCTTTTTTCTTGACCTTTTTTCTCTAACTAGATTTGCATCGGCTGGTGATGATGGAATTGTAATTGTGTGGAATGCCCAGGTGTGTACTGCTTCTTTGGGGATTGTGTAGTGAAAACATGAATACATAGTTGAGTATGCATTTATAAATACTTTTGGAGTTATGTCTGTATATCAGTATTGTTATTTGAGGCCACTTCTCGAAAAGGGCTGCCTAAGATGGATCCATTTAAAATGGGGATCAAATATTTCATAACAAAATTTTAATTATTTTTTTTCCTGAGAAACAAATATGGAATCATGAAAATAACTTTTTAATCTATTGAACAAAATATAAGTTGTCAGTAACTCTACATTGCTTCGAAAATGAATCAAGTGTCAATTTTTTGTGGGCTACTATTGCTCTTAAAAATTGTATAGCATAATATTCTCTCTTATTTGATTTTAATAGTAAATATTAAGACTACACCAGGTTTCTCCAGGATCTCTTTTTTGATCCTTTGATACTCTTTGATAATTATTCTTTCTTGAAGCATTTATCATCTTCTTACCCTTGACTGGCTAGTCTAATGCTCTCAGATCCTCATTTTTCATGGCTTTGCCTGTGGTTAAAGCAATTCTTTAACATGTATCCACCATGTTCTTGAAATACTATGACTTTGGAGAGATTTGCAATTTATGATACATTTACACTGTGTTTTTTGTGTTTGTTGTTTGGGAAATCAGTGAGAAGACTGATGGATTGAGACAGTGGATTAGTGAGAATAGCTGCTGGTGTTATATAGGATGGATACTGACTTTATGAGTTGATTTATTTTTGGAGGTTACATATGTATATATATGTATATATACATACACACTTGTTGTTATGCTGACTTTCATTTCCTTTCACAACTTTATAAATGTGGAAATTTAAACAGATACTTGGATATGAGGTCCCCTTATTTTTACCCCTACAGATTAAGTTACTGATATTTTTTATGCTTAATTTATACATTCTTAAAACAAGATGGAAAGACTATTTCCGTTTCCTATAAATATGTTAAAATTAGTACTTAAAATATTTTATTGAAGGAACTTTGTATCATAACATTATACAGTTTTAGGTGTGTATCATAGTAAGTCATCTGTATATAATACATTAAGTTTACCACCAGCAGTCCAATTCTTCTGGTGTTTTTTTAAGAAAATAATTTATATATGGTTACTCTCAGCACCTGTTTAGATACTTTTTGATTGCTTAAAGTAAAATTGAATGTGTTAAGTAATTTTAAATGCAATATGTATTTTCTACATGGTTATTTTTCATAATATTGTAATATGCAATTTAAGTTATGAAATATGAGCCTATTAACCTTTTTTTTTTTTTTTTTTTTTTGTATTTCAGACAGGAGAAAAACTTTTGGAACTCAGTGGACACACTCAAAAGATAACAGCTATTATTACATTTCCCTCCTTGGAAGTTTGTGAAGAAAAAAGCCAGCTGCTCCTGACAGCTTCTGCTGATAGGACAGTTATTATATCCTTAAATCTGGAAGAAAGCAAAATCGCTATAGTGAGCCAGGGGACAATACAGATATTATTATTAGCCGTCTGTATGTTCCTGTTTTAACAAAGATGTTTTAAAGTAAAGATGCAGGCAGGAATGAAGGAGAGAGCAGTCCAGGCAGAAAGAGAAAGGAGGAAGAAGCACTTTAGTTTACTTAGCTCTTCACATGGGTTATTCTCCCCAGCCCCAGGTCACAACTAGGGACCTTGGGATGTTTGTGGCACCGAAGCTCGACTCCAACGGGGAGCACTGCAAAAACGATTGTCCTAGTCTTCGTAAGACATTTCTTAAAAGTATCAAGCATTTGAAAAGTCTTAAAGTAGAAATAGAAGGTTAAGACTTTATTGAAAACTCTGACTAAAGCTGATCTTTCCCGAATTACTGTTATATTCATTATATGGAATGGAGGAAATGGCAGGATGTCGGATTAAAAATACTTATTATCTCATTTGCTTTTCAACTTAGAGAAATAAAAATGAGTTGAACTGGAGAATAATTCATATTTTTATTCTACCGTTGTACAGCAAAAGAAACTTAATGGCCCAAACCCATAAGAACCTTTTCTGGCAGAAAAATGAATTATAATTTGCTTAGTGTTTAATCTGGTACTTAGTATTTAAAAACAATTTTCTAGAAGTAAATTACCTTCCCCCCCCCCTTTAAAAAATTAGCATGGTAACAGCTAAAGTTTTATAAAGTACTTATGTAACTAGGCATTTTTCTGTTTTGCATATATTAATCCATTTAATCCTTACAGTAGTTCTTTGAGATACTTTTTTTTGATTCTCACAGATGAGAAAAGTAAGTTTTAAAAAAAATTCACATTTACAGATGAGAAACACATTGCACAGACAGGTAAATTAACTTGCCCAAGGTTACACAGCTTGCATAGGTCAGAATTGGCAAGCAGCCTGACTACAGTTAGACCTCTGAACCTCACTATGCCATACTGCCTTCATGAAATGTTTCCCTTAAACAAATTCAGCCTTTTAATAATGTAGAGGAATTGCCTTTTTGAAAGCCCAAGGCAAATGTTAAGAATCACTATAATCTTTTAATCCTAGATTAGCTTTTAAAAGTGTGCTTATCTGAAAATTCTGTTTAAGTAGTGTCAGGCATTAGTGAAGTAAGTTTTAGTGTCAACCCAGAGAAGTGGGTGTTTCATAGGCTTCTATAGAGCCAAGATATACTTTATGATACGCTTTAACTGTGTTTAGTAACAGAAATTATTTCTAGACAGATTGCCAACAGGTGAAAAAATTTCAAGAAAAGGTTTAAATGGAAATAAACTGTTTTGTGGTGATTGCAATATTGCATACACAAAGGCATAAAATTCACTCAGATGTTTGGATCAGAGTAGTTTTATTGCTACTGCTCTACTGAGGCAAATAGTTTATGGACTAAAGCACTTTGTTTTCAGTATCAGGGTAATCTCTGCACTATAAACTAGAATTTAAAGTACTTTTTATTAGACATTCTAAGGTACTATAATGATATTTAAAGGTAGTTATTAAAATTACTCTTATAGGACAGAGATGAGAAACTGGGTTAGTGTACATTTTACCTGTAATTGATAATATCGTTATTTCCTTTGTGGATGACTTTTTTTGTTAACAATAATTCAGGCAGCTTAGTTGGCAGTTCTTTTAACTCAGATTAATTCTAAATTTATTCTGCTTTGGCCTTCTCTATATCTATTAACTAACTTCATTAATTAAATGCAGAGAGTCGATTTTCAATTTTTTTCAAATGAAAATCTTAGAGTCCATGCCTACTTACATACTTATATGTATTTAAATATATTTATATATAAATGTGTTCTCAGATATGATATAAAATGTACTATAAGAAGTGGCATAAAATTTGAAGATTATTTTGTTCCTTAAGTCAAACTAACTAGACATTTTATGAGAGGTCCTCTAGTTATTTTAAATATGTATACAGGTAATAGGAATATACTGTTCTGTCTTCTTTGAATCAAGATAATAAATCCTGCTATCCAGTTTGTGGATACTTCTAGTAAAAAGTAATGGATATGGTAATAGCATAAATATTTATGTTCTATTTTTATTAGAATATGGTAGACTGTTTTGGAGAATCTTAAAATTTAAAGTTATAATATTTAATGCCTGTAAAGAGTCAATATATAGATCCTTTACTCTGTTGGCACTTTCAAATAGTTTGATAGTCAATTTACCTGAAACTTCTTTTAGATTGTAGGCCTGCTCTAAGTTTATGACTCATTATATGAATTAATTTTATAGTAATATAAATAGTAAATATTTCATGCTTTATTTTCTACCTAGCTGTGTGATACTTGTGATTTAATTATTAGGAAAGTTTTCTCATGATTAAAATTAAAATTTTTATTTAGAAATTATTTCTTAACATCACTTTAAGTTTGGGATTGTGATACTGGGAGACAAGTTCAGCAAGTATCTTGCTTCCAGTCTACTGTAAAGGTAAGATCTGAAATATTTTATAGCAATTATCTTTATCTCAGAAAAATTCATTTAATAAGTAAGATGAAATTAGTTTTCGAGGTTTTAAAAATAATTTCCACACATACTTATACTCATTTGATTGTTCCAGGCTTGATTTTTGGGTGCATATGTGCTAAATGCTGGAATGTTTAAATTTGAAATTAGAGCAAGGGTGATTTTTTATAACAAGGATGAAGAAAGATCTAGTTTTTTTTTAGTAGGTAATTCAGTTTGAGGAAGAGATGTTATTTTCAGGATAACTGTAATAATAGCTACTTTGTTTTCTTTCTTTATACTTTGAACTTAAAACATGGAGTTATTTTTCCCTCAACCTTTGTCTTAATAAAGACATGTCAGTTACTTAATTCCAAACAAAATCTTTCGTGGTTAATTGACTGCTACTAATAGGCTCATTCATTTTACAAACAAATATTAATTGGATCTTATTACCTGATACTAACTCTGCTTCTAATTGGAGAAACAAACTTGGATAAGACTTTGTTACTTTGGTTATTATAGAAGAAATTTAAGTGTTCTCAAAGTGCCTCTGTTTTAGTTACAGCAAATTTGGGGAAGATACTGGTAAAAAAGAGATATGTTTTCCCACTTTTTTTTTAAAGATGACTGATCTCTGTATTGAAACTTATATTTCTTTAATGTAAAAAGAATTGCTGTGTACCAAAAGTCATGGAATTTTTTTTTTTCCTAAAAAACAGTGTCTTTGGTAGACACTTCATGCCACTATGCTATTCTAGTTGTCAATTAGCCAGTTTTGGGGGAAGAAAGTGCTATTTGCTATCTGCTTATATCAAATTTAACAATGACTGTTTTTGAAGAAGTTATTGATCAGAATCTTTATACTTTATGTGATGTGAAAAGATGCCCCTTTAAAAATACTCTTGCTGTTGAAAAAACTAACTTGAGGTCATTAGACTTTAAATGAAAATGCATGAATTAAAGGAATTGGGAAGGAGGAAAACAGTATATTAGGAAGGATAGTCCTTTTGTGTTCCATGAAGTATTTATAGGAACGATCATAAAAGAGTCTTTTTCCGATATGGTGAAACCATTTTCTACAGGAGTTTTGCTATACTATGAATTAGAGAGATAATTTTATTTACTGTTGCTGTGATCCTGTTTCACATTAAAAAATTGTTAAAAATAGCATTGCATGCACTTTTAATTCAGCGGTTCATTATTCTTGAACTGATAATTTATTAAAGAAATTCAGATCTCTAATAAATGAGACAGTTATTTGTTTAACTTTAGAAAGGTTGTATTTACAAGCATTTTTTATTGCTGTTGAGAGTAGACATTGATACGATCTTTCTGGAAGACAATTTGGCAGTCAAAAAAAAAACCCCAAAAGAATGAATCTTAACATATGATTCCATGAATTGACTGATTCTATTTCTAGAAACCTCTTTAAAGGAATAATCAGAAATGAGTGGAAGTTTATGAACAGAAATATATATTATGAATATATTTTATAAATGAATGCTTGTCAGCATTCTAGATGTCTTAAAAGTAGTTAAACTATGGTAGTTATATAGGCTAAAATGGTATTTTGAAAGAATATATAAAAGTTTAAAAATGAAAATAAGATGTTAAGTAACAGAAACAATATATGAAATACATACTGAAGAAAATACTAGCAAAACAAATCCAGCAGCAATCAAAAGGATTATAAACCTTGCCAAAGTGAGGTTTATCCTAGGAATATGAACTTAGTTTAATATCTGAAAAATTAATATAATACATGATAATAAGAATAAAGGACAAAAATCACATGATCATCTCAATAGATAGAAAGTTTTTGACAAAAGCCTCTCATGATAAAAGTCCTCACAAACTGGGAATATAGGATAACTTCCTCAACCTAATAAACCTCACAGCTAAGAAACTAATAGTGAAATACTGAATATCTTCTCTCTAAATCACAAATAAGACAAGAACGTTTACTTTTGGCACTTCTATTCCACATTGTACTTAACCCAGAGCAATCAATTGATAAAAAATAAATAAAATGTATTCATCTTAGAAAGGAAGAAATAAAATGTATCTATTCATAAAAGACATTATATATATATAAAGTGCTAAGTCCATAACAACTTTCAGACCTACGAAGTGGATTTAGTAATGTCTCAGGATACAATATTAAATACAAAAGTTAATTGTATTTCTATACTACCCATGTACATTCCAAAAATGAAATTAAGAAAACAGCTGTATTAAAAATGGCATTTCAAAGAATGAAATGCTTAGAAATAAATTTAAAGAAGAAATATGAGTCTCATATGCCAAACAAAACAAAAACGTTGAAAGAAATTAAAGGAAATTAAAAATAATGGAAAGAGACCCCATATTCATTAACCAGATTTAATATTGCTTGATTGTAATGTTCTGCAGATTGGACACAAGAACATAATCTCTACCAAAATCCCAGCAGGCTTTTAAAATTTTTTTTAAAAACTTGGAAAAGCTGATCCTAAAATTCATATAGAAGTTCAAAGGACACCAGCACAGCCAAACAATCTTGAAAGAACAGAGTTGGCACTTCTGAATTTCAAAATTTATTGCAGTTATAGTAATTAAGACAGTGTGGTACTGTCGTAATGATAGACATAGATAAGTGGAATAGAATTGAAAGTCCAGAAATAAAACCTCAAGTGTACAGTCAGTTAATTTTTGACAAGGGTACCAATACCCTTCAATAAGAGAAAGAATAGTCTCTTCAGCAAATAATGCTGGGGCAACTTGACATCTGTGTATAAAACAAAAAAATGGGACCCTTCAACTTAGCCCATATCCAAAATCTAATTCAAAATGGATCAAAATGAAAATATGAGTTTAAAAATATAAAATTTTTAGAGAAATATAGGAGTAGATCTTTGGGTTAGGTATTTAAGCATCACAACAAAACCAAAACGAAAGAAAAATATGTTAAATTGGACCTCATCAAAATGAAAAAAAATTATGATTCAAAGGATAGTATCAAGAAAGTGAAAAGACAGCCCACAGAATTTGAGAAAATACCTCTAAAATTATGTATCTGAGAAGGAAGTTTTATCTAGAATATACAAAAAACTAAAATGCAATGATTTAAAAAAATAATAACCCATTAAAAATAGGTAAAGAATCTGAAATATATTTCTCCAAAGACATACGAATAATCAATAAATGCATGAAAAGAAAGCCATTAAAGTGATATAAATCAAAACCATAATGTGATACCATATACTAGATGGCTAATTTCTAAAAGAAGCAATGACAAGTGGTGTTATGAGTATCGAGAAATTGGACCCACAGGTATTGTTGATGGGATTGTAAAATGTTACAGCCACCTTGGAAAACAGTTTGACATGTTATCAGAATGTTAAACAGGACTATTATTTGGCTCAGAAATCTCCTAGATATTCCCAAGAAAAATGAAAATGTATGTCCTCACGACAGCATATACATGAATGTTAGTAGTAGCATCTGTAATAGCCCCAAAGTATAGATAACTCAAATTGTCATCAACTGATGAATGAACAAAAAGCATGGTATGTCTGTATAGTGGAATATTATTTAGCAATAAAAGTACTGATACTAAAAATTAAGAGCTTCCATGAGCTGTAGGATCTCTTTAGATACAAACTATTGATTTTCAACCGTTTTTGTCCTTGCAGTTTAAAAAGCAACCCCACCCTCACCCAAAGCAAGACTTACCAAAACTTCTTCCTTGCCTTTTTCATTCATTCATTCATTCATGCTCTTTCCTTTGCCTTCGTGCTCAGTCAGAGTACATGGGCTGGGAGAGTGCTGTTAACTGTGGAAGCTTTAAAATTAGTACTCTAGAGGTAAAAGATTTCTAGCAGATGGGTGCGGAGAGTACTATTAGCAGAGTAGACTTTTAAAATACTATTGAAGATAAAAGATTTCTATAATCCCTGAAACACTTACCTCAGTCAAACATTAGGAGCTATTCGTTTGAAATATACGAAAGGTTATATTTTCAGGTTTTTTTTTAAAGCAGTTTATTTTAATCCTTATGTAATAGTTGTAACTGAGTAACAAAACTTAGTTGCTTGAAACAAGAATATTACCGCACACTTTGTGGTCAGGAACAGAGAGCAGCTCCGCTGGTCTTTCTAGTTCAGTGTCTTTCATGAGGTTGCTGTCATCTGTAAGCTTGACTGGGATCCGAGGTGCCTCACTCGCCTGGCAAGCTTGTGCAGCTGGCTGGGCAGAGACCTCATTACTTTGCCAAATGGACCTTTCTCTACAGTGACTGCTTGTGTGCCTTTGCCCTAGAGGAACTGATCAGAGTTGGAGAGAGAGGAAGGGAGGGAGGGGAAGAGAGAGGGAGAGAAAGTCACCACGTCTTTCATGAGATAGTCTTGTGCTTCACTCACCATCCCTTCTTCCAGGCTCTCAGAAGCTGGTCCCTTAGCAGAACCCACATTCAAGGGGAGGGGAATTAAATTTCACTTCTTGAAGGAAGACAGAGGTATTAAATAACTTGTGGGCCTTTTTTTTAAAAAAAAAAAAACCAACAACAGATACTTGCATTTCTAATCTGATACACATTTCACATGAATTTTGCAGTGTTTAACTTTTCTTCAGAGACTAGATGTTTGGCTCTCTGGTGGGAGTGATCTATGTGTGTGGAACCGAAAATTAGATCTCCTCTGTAAGACTGGTCACCTTTCTGATACAGGTAAAAATCAAATCCAGGTAATTGGGAACCATGATCGACAGACTCTAAAGGACACAATCAATCTTTAGAAACTTTCCATGAATACCAAAGTCCATTTAGTGGATTTTCTTTCAATTCTGAAGAGAGCATATAGCCATATTTTTCCATTTCAGGTTAAAAGTTGTGTGAAATACATTTCTGTCTCAAATTGGAAAGACCTTTCCTCTTTGTTGGCTTCCCTTCCCTTTTACTAAATTTTTTTGAAAGTAGTCAAATGCCTTTCCTTTGTGCTCCTGGGCCCTGTTCCTAAACTGTGTTTGATGAAAACCTTGGCATCTGGAAGCAGACCTTTATGACTTTAAAATAACGATTTTCTTCATTATTTGTGAGGTCATTAGGCTTTGAGTAGATTTCTAAGGATGGCCGCATTTTACATTTGGTTTTATTTTAAAAAATTGTTCATGTGCAAACTTTCTGACAAAATTCTATTTCCTCAGAATTCTTTTGACATATTTGATTTAACAGGAAAAAATCAGTTTGATTTCTATTGATGCCAAGGATCGTAGGAAATAAAAATTAAAAAATATAAAAGTATAAATGAGTAAACTTAAATGACAATAACTTCAAAATCATATGATATACTATTAACTATTTTTGTTTGTAAAAGTAATTAGATGAACCCATGGACATCCTAGAAAGAATATTATTAAGCATATTATTGACTTTTAAAGGTAATGACAACCCTGTAAGTTGAATTCAATTGGAATTAGCTTATTTCCACAAAATATAAAAGAGAAAGTAAGGAGATGTCTTAGCAAAATTAAATCTGTTTTTATGTTTACTATTATTGTGAGTTAAATATCTTTACATGTAATTTTCCTCTCTATTTCTTACACTAGTCTGTGGTTATCTGTGAATTCTGTTCCATGAATTATTAGTTAACTGTGTTGCAAAATAATGAAATGAGGACCAAAAAGATTCTTTTTATGTTAATAGAACTAATCACCTGTTGTTGAAGTCTTTTTCACGTTATCTTGACTGCTATTTATTAATCACAGTGCTGCCCTATTTAGCAGTGTCTCAAGACATAGCAGAAACTTTTCAGAAATTCTGTTGGAAAGCTTTGTAAAGGCCATAATTTACCATTAGTAAGCTGTCCATGATTTGGTTTTCCAAATTAAAGGATGCTAGGTAGTTTACAATTCTGTTAGATCCTTACCTGTGAGGCTCCTGTCATAAGCCCTGCTTGATTTATGAACTGGCAGGGCTTTTAGGGGCACTTATTCTGTGTTTGCAAATAAGCAAATATAATCTTATTATGATGCAATGAAAGGCTCCTTCAAACTAAGAAGATGGGATATCCATTCTTCTTCCATTAATACTTTGTGGTTCTGTGTATTAAGTTGCTTCTTTTGGATTATTGACTTTCAAGGATTTTCATAGATAATTTTACAGACATTTAAAAAATAGACTATTTTCTGTATTTAGAATTCTCCTTTATCTGCCTATCTCCACTGCTTTCTGCTCTTTTACTTCTTTGCTTTCTCCTCTATCCCCGCTGCCCCCTCCTCCCTGATCATGGGTAAATATAAAACATACAGTTAAAACAAACCTATGTGGAGAAAAAAACTTGGCTAGAAATAATCCCTAAATCACAACGGTGCTATTCTTTTTATGGGTTTGGAAGCTAAAACAAATGAATAGAATATTTTTTCAAATTTGCTTACTTGTTATAAATTATACACACATAAATTTCCTATATTTCATAATGAGAGCATTAATATTTTACTAAGCAGGGGTTTGCCAGCATGTGATGGTTTTGCATCTAATATATCAGTTGTTTAATTCTTGCTGACAAAAGTAATAATTGGGCACCCCCTGGTGGAACAGTAGTTGGGCACAGTCCACATGTATCTCAAGGACCTGGGTTCACAACCTGAGACTGGGAGGAACAACCAAGATGAACAACTAAATAAAATAAACTGCTTCTTCCTCATCTCTCTTCCTACCTGCCTGCCTCTGCTTGCCTTCATTCCTGTCCCTTTCCTTTAAAAAAAAAAAAAAAAAAAAAGGTATTATGGCATATCTTAGAGATATTAGGGTTACCCTAAAATAATTTCATAGTTCAATTATGCAAGTTACACAGAACTCTATATACTTAGTAAATAAGTGAAATGTGGTAGAATGTTGAACCAGATTTTTCTAGTAATAAAGGAATTTTGTAAATATATAGTTGATCACAAGCATGCTATTTAAAGGCCACTTTCTTAGCTCTTAACTGTTGACTAATGCATTTAAACTGACAGAGTGCCCACACAAACTTTTAAAGTCTATATTGAGGAAAACATCAATTATACGTCTCATTTGAAGTAACCATCTTGGAAATGGTAATGGGTATTATCTTAAAGGATCCCTGGTAAATAAATTCACCACACTGGTAAAATGTTAAAAGAGCATATCCTACCCGTAATAAATAAATGGTCTTCCAAAGATCTCAGAAAATCATTTTCCATATACAAACAAGCAAGGAAGCCTGATGTAGCACATTACGTGTGCCTTACTCATACCACCCATTTTATGGGAAATGACTGACATAAAACAGAACATTTTTGATTCTAATGTAATCCATGAAGAAAATAATTGGACCTTTCTGTATGTTTGAAGGGATCAGTGCTTTGATTGAAATACCTAAGAACTGTGTGGTGGCAGCGGTGGGCAAAGAACTGAGTGAGTGACTTTTTTTTTTTTTACATTTTAAATTCTATTTACATTAATATTTTAGAAAGACCGATCTGTTTCTTTACCGGACTCTGTCTCTGCCTCGGTCTTGACCTCCTGAAATTACTGAACCGATGTTGGGTTTGTTTCTGCGCTGTAGTTGGTGTGATGCATCCACTTCCTCTGCATGGGCCCTGCACCCTGTGGTCTCGCCCTTTCCGCCCCTATTCGTCCATTTGCTTAAGAATGTCAACCTCATGAAACAACTGTCAGCATTCTGGAAACTAAAAACTTGGGTTGGGAGGACCGGAGAAAGGTTTGTTTTGGGAATTTACTCAGGCAGGACCTGTGGCGTGTTTGCCCCAGGGAGCTAGAGGGCCTGCTTTCTTGGTGGTGGAGGGAGTGAGGGCTGAAAGATATTTTTCTTTCGACAGCCACAGTTTGGACACCAGAGGCTGTCAGGATTAAGTAACCTTACTAGAGAAATTTGTCAGTTGGTGAAATACTCACTAGAAACATAGAAAGAAGCATGGGGTGACCTATATTCCAGTGAGAAATACGAGAAAAAAGAGAGACTTTAATCAGCTGCCACTGAAAAGGACTGTGACCTCTGAAACCCTCCCACTTCTCAGACAATGCCATCCCCTCTGGGAGCACACACAACCCTTGGTGTAGCGGCTTAATCTAGCGCTTAATGTTTTGATTATAAGCTTATTTATAAGTTCCACTGCTACTCCAAACAGTATTTACGACAGTGACTGGACTTTATTCATATTTGTTATCTGCTTTTTAGTATAGTGGATATTTAATAAATGTTGATAAAATTACTTCAATTTTGATTTGATTTTGGGTTTTCTGTATGATTAAAGTTAGGATATACTAGTTTAATAAAACTGTTAAAGTCAGGTAATGTGTAAAGTAACACATTGAAATCTGTGATAGAAAAATTGTGTGACACCAAAGTTTTAAGGCATGTTCTTGGAATTTACAACTTAATGGTATATGCCTAGCTATCTAGAAAATATTAAAAAAAAATCAACTGCTGAACTCTTCACTAAGTTAAACATGAACTTGTAATAGCAATGCTTACTGGCCTGGTAAGTGAGCAGAGAAAGCTGATGGTGGAAATGAGTCAAGGATGTGTGGCTGCGGGGAGAAAGGTGGGATAGCTAGACAGGCGTGGAAGCCCTAGACAGAATGGGCACTTTCTGGTTGGCCCTGGCTTTAGAAGAGTCAGTAAGGAAGGGATCTAAGGACACACTCACTTAGGATTGTAGTAAATCAATTCAAACATCACAAGATTTGGAAGAAGTATTTCAAAGTAGCATGAATCAAGCTTTCTTTGGAGCTGGATTTTTCACTATTTTAGGTAGTTCTTATTTCAGGAAATGCTTGCATTTTGAGCTTAAATAGAACTTTATCACTTTGACTATTTTCATATCATCACGTGTGCTTTTATTTAGTAATTTTCAGGTTGGTGGCACCCCTGGAAGGAACACCAGCCTGGGATATCCTTGAAGTCAAGCGTCTCCTGGACCATCAGGATAATATTCTCTCGCTGGTTAATGTCAACGGTAAGCTGATTACATGCATGTTCATATTACGTAGACTTCTTTCGTTGTTAACATAACTTGTTCAAACTTCAGTTTTGTTCTAGGACTCTCATTAAAATAATGCTTTGGATTAGTAGACATTGATAGTCTCATATTCTGAGGTTTAAGCCAGTGGAACTGAGCTACTAGATTCATAGATTAGTCGGTTTAAGATTTAGTCACAAAGAAGAATAGAGTGATACGGAGAAAAGATGATGGAGGAGAGCATAATTACCTCCAGCGCTGCTTGGTAATTGTGGAGAACTGTAATTCTAAATACTAATGCTTAGTAGCATTTCAGCATTTTTGGCTAATAGTTCTGGCTAATTCCTCCTTTTGTAGACCACACAGTATAACAGTAGAATGAGCAAGATTCAATCATTTTATAATCATTATTGAAGATATTTAGAGAATAATACCAAACTAAAGTACAGATCTGTAGAAAATGGTTATAGTTGTCTTTCGTTACATGTGTGGGTTTTGACTTGCCCAATTTTCTACTTCATAATGATTTTATTGTGTGTCCTCTGTAAGCTTAACCTAGCATGAGATGCCCAGCGAAATCCCCCAAATCCTGGTATTTTACTTTACAAATAAAGTGATGCTTATATGACCATCACTCCGCTAGGATATCTGTGTTCTGCAGTCCGATGAAAGCATTCCTGGGCTGCTTCAATTTGATAGTCTGGAAGAGCCTGTAAGAAACGTAAGAAGGTCCTGGAACAATGCGTGAATGTGATGTAGGAGGAGGACTAGACTGTGCTCTCTTTGAGTTGACTCTTTTTGAGTAGTACTTTGTATAAATATGAGTAAAAGGGAAAGCAGAGCACAGATACCACAGGCGTGATAGGTTTGGTCTGCATTTCTTTGCTTTCCAGTCACGTTTTCAGTTGTATCAGTGAGAATATCCCTCCCATCTCAAAGCCTCTTCCCTATTAGCCGTCTTCTTATATATCCAGCTACAAGTTTTTCACAGAACCACATTAGCTATGGTGGTGGAAGTAGCACTGTAACACTCTGGAGGCTCTATTTCCTCAGCCCACGGATGGCGGTACAGAAGTCAAGTTCTCACTGCGGAGGCCCTCTGACACAGCCATAGTGTCGAGGTCTGTGAGCTGCTGAGAAAAACACAACAGTATTCTGGCCCATTTCACTGGCCATGCCTAGTTCTGTTTCAGCAGTGAAGCTTTGATACTGTCACTGTGCAGTGTCCCTTAATGAGGGTGATGAGCTGTCCCCATGGTAACCTAAATTCATGGCATTTTGCTCTGTGAAATTCAGAGATTATAACAGTTTAACCAAGAAGACTTACTTGTACTTGAGGTACTTCTCTGCCAGCATTTTCATTGAGCTGACCCCAAGGCAACCTTAGGATGGTACGACAGCACTCGCACAAATGTGGATAATGAACACCACTTTCCTTGTCTGCTTCTTTTGTAGTTTGAGTGAAGGGATGAAAAGAAGGTCTTGGAAGGATTACTACTCCTTTAACTTGCACAGATGAGAAGCAAATCTATTTCTTCACAGAGAAAATTCTATAGCATCTGTTAATAAATTATAAAAATTGGAGTGGAACCAAGGCAAAATAATGTTTATATGTATGATTGCTGATAATTCTTTATTTCTAAGAGAGTGTTCATTTAGTTACTAGACATTTCTGTGCTACTGGTTTATTTGATAAATGGAATAATTATAATTACTCATCTGTGCATTCCTGAGTTACAAATAACTGGATGTTTTAATACCATTAATATTAAATAATATCAGGGGCTCAAAATAATACCAGGGACTAGAGATAATATTTGATGTATTTTTAAAATTGTTACAAATTTGTTATTTAATTTTATTTTTACAAAAATCCTCATTTTATGCATGAAGAATCCAAGATAAAGGTTAAATGACTTTCTGAACATCACGTGGCTTAGGTAGAACCAAAATTAGATATTGAGTTTCTAGACTCATAGTGCATTGTGTGTTCTGCCTTACATTAAATACGTGTGAATTAAAAGAAATTGCATTTCCTTAAGGTAATTTTTAGTCTCAGCAGTTGTATTTTTTCTATTAAACGTCAATTTATAAAGCGTCTTAGTTGGCCTGTTAATTTAATTTTAAAAAAGGCTTTAAAACTTGTTATTGTACAAGAAATTCCTACTTATAGTAGAAAGTGGGAGAATAGTGAGAAACATTAAAATTTAAAAATGAAAATTGCCTCACTATAATACACAATACTTAAACTGTTCCATATCAATTTAGCCATTTTTCTGGGCATAGGACTATGTGTGTGTGTCTTACTGATTTTTGATGTATGCCACGAATATATTTCCATATTAATATAAATGCACTTATATAACTTTTCAGAAACAACACTATTCTTTTACTCTGTGAATGTCCTATTATTTATATTAGTGCCCTATTGGATTTTTAAGCTCTCCAGATTTTTAATAGTTTGTATAACAGCATTAATACATATCTTTTATATACTTTCCTTGTGATAAATTTATAGAAGTATAATTGTTGCATCAGTGAGTCTACGTTTTTTAAGGTTTGATACATATTACCAAATTCGAAAAGATTGTACCAATTTATACTAGAGTGTTAGTAGTGTCTGAATATGCTGATTCTCTCTGCTTTTGCCAGCATCAGGTATTTTCCTGTTTTATAATCTCCCAGTTTGCAAGTGAATAAGTAGTATCTCACTCCTTTAGATTTTTTTTGGTCAAAGGAATTGAGCATGTTTTCACAGGTTTACTGATTTTTTTTTTTTTTTTCTGTTCAGGTTCTTTGCCCATTTTTTTCTACTTGATGATTTGTCTTGTTTATAGTGATTTTCAGAAACACTTTATGGGTCAAGTATAATGAATCTATTTGACATCTAAGTTGTAATTTCCTCTAACCTTTTGTCATTTAAAGTATGACAAAATTTTCTGCTAAGTAAAAATTTGCTCAAATCTTTTTTTCCCAAACCCTAGCTTCCTTTAGAGCTTTTTAGCACTTAATATTTATAAAAAAGTATTCACCTTAATTTTCTTCAATTCTTTAAGTACCTTTACTGTTTTAATGTATTTGATATATGTGATACTAGAAATAACAGAAAAAAATATATTTATCTGCCCCCAGTTCCTGACACAGAGCTACTGAAGAACTTGGAATTTTCTGTATGATAGAAAATTTTTACCACCATTTTTGTTCTAATGAAGTCATTCTCTCTTGGAAGGTTTTGGATGGGGTGGGGACTGCTTACCAGAAAGACTAAGCCAAGATTAGAAACTTAGAATATTCATCTTCTAGAGACGAGAGGAGGGGGGCTGAAAATGAAGTAAATTGCTCATATCTTTATGACAAATCTTCCGTGAAATTTCCAATAGTATGGGCTTCAGAGAGCTTTTGGTTACTGAACATGTAGAAATACTGGGAGAGCTGTTCAGAGAAGGTTGAGAGATTTGCATCCCTGTGGCATACTTAGCCTTATGCGCCTCTTTCATCTGGATGCTTGTCAGCATCTTTTATCATATTCTTTTATATTAAACTGGTAAACAGTAAATAAACTTCTCTGATTTTACTACTATAAATTAATTGAACCAAAGGAGGGGACCATGGTAACCTCTGATTTAGAACTAATTGGCCAGAACAGCCTGGATTTGTAATTGACATCTAAAGGGGGAAGAGGAGGGAGGTGAGAGAGTCTTGTGCCACTAAACCCGTAACCTGCGGCATCTGATGCTGTCTCCAGTAGGTAAGTGTCAGAATTGAGTTGAATTATAGGACATCCTGCTGGTTTGACAGGTTTGCTTGCTGTGGGAAACTCCCCCCACCCCATGTGTGATAAGAAGTGTCGTGAGTGCAGTAATAGTGTTAGAATAAAAGAGGATCACAGAATAGGTTTCCTAAACAGTATATGATTCACATTCCTTCTGTTAATCATATGCTGTTAGTAATACAATTCAAGTTCTTTTTGTTAAGAAAGATTCTGGTCTTTCTGTTAAGTTATATTAATTTTCCTGTTTGGCTTGTTAAGGTACCTCACGCTGCTCTAATTAATTGCGGTTTTATAGTGTATTACTATTAGGCAATCCATTACTTTTTATTTTTAGCCTCGATAAAATGATGAATAATTAGACATATATGAACTCTGCCTAGATTTGAATTTTGTAACTGGCTCCCATGTTGGAGAACTGATCATCTGGGATATCTTGGACTGGACTGTGCAGGCCTGTGAACGCAACTTCTGGGACCCATCTCCACAGCTGGACACCCAGCAAGAAATAAAACTCTGTCAGAAACCAAATGATGTATCTATTCATCATTTCACATGGGATGAAGAGGTAAACCAAATCGTAATTTATAAAACATGTCTTTTTAATAAACTTAGTTTCTATTTTTTTAAATTTAATCTTATGATATATAAAGGTTTCTTTCCTCATGTACATTATGCTTTCTTAAAATATTCTGAATTTTTTCAAAGATTGCCCAGCTTACATTACAAAAGCATATTCATCTTATCTCCTACCCTATACTTGAGGTAAGGAAATGTTTAAAAGTTTAAAAGTTCTATTGAAATTATGAATTGGATTAAATAATCCCATGGGATTTGAGGATAATCCCTAAACAATTTAGAAAATCCTGTTGAAGATTCTGCTATATTTCCTAGAGAGGTAAAGGAAATTAAAAAGTTCAGAAATGTTTTCATTTAGTTACTAGCATCCTGAGGTAAGATGATTGTATGAGAATTACTGATTTTAATCCTTCATGACTTATGGTCTCCAAGTACTGTACTTTTTTTTTTTTTCAGGAAGAGACTAAAGAATTTTAGGTTTGATCTGAACATCTTTTAGCACCTTTGTTGAAAATTAGATGTCCATATGTATGTGGGTTTATTTCTGGGATTTCAGTTTTGTTCCATTGATCTGTATTTCTGTTTTTATTCCAATACCATTCTGTTTTAATTATTATTTCTTTGTAGTAGAGTTTAAAGTCAAGGAACATGATTCCTCCATTGTTGGTTTTTTCCCTGAGGATTGTTTTTGCTATCCTGGGTTGTTTGTAGTTCCAAATAAATTTCATGATTTTTTTTTTGTTCTATGTCTGTGAAGAATGTCTTTAGAATTTTGATAGGGATAGCATTGAATCTGTATATTGCCTTGGGCAGTATGGTTATTTTGATTATGTTAAGTTTTCCAATCCATGGGCATGGAATATCTTTCCTTTTCTTAGTGTCATCTATTTATTTTAGCAGTGTCTTATAGATCTCATGGTGTAGGTCCTTAACTTTACTTCTTTGGTTAAGTTTATTCCAAGGTATTTCTTTTTTTTTTTCCAAATGCAATTGAAAATGGTGCTGTTTTCTTTAGTTCTCTTTCTTTATTTTCATTGTTAGTATATAGAAATGTGACAGATTTTTTAATATTAATTTTTTAGCCTGCAACTTTACTGTATTTATTATTTATAACAGCTTTTTACATAAGTGTTTGGGGCTCTCTATGTATGTATGTTATCATGTCATCCTCAAATAGTGATAGATTCACTTCTTCCTTTCCTACTTGGAGATACCTTTTATATCTTTTCACTGTCTATTGCATTGGCCAGGACCTCCAACGCTATATTAAATATTAATGGTGAGAGTAGACATTCTTGCCTTATTCCTCATCTTAGAGGAAAACTTTCAGGTTTTCTCTATTGAGTACAAAGTTGGTTGTGGGCTTGTCATATATAGCCTTTATTATGTTGAAGTACATTCCTTCTATACCTGTTTTTTGTAGGGTTTTTAACATGAGTGTGTTGAATCTTATCAAATGCTTTTTCTGCATCTATTGAGATGATCATGTGGTTTTTGTCCTTTTAATATAGTGTATCATGTTTGTTGATTTGCATATGTTGAACTATCCTTGCATCCCTGGAATAAATCCCACTTGATCATGGTGTATAATTCATTTAATATGTTGTTGAATTTGGTTTGCTAGTATTTTGTTGAGAATTTTTACTGACATCGTAAAAAGTGCTTGGAATTTTGCCATCTTCAATTTTTGTGAACAATTTAGGAAGGATTGGTATTAATTCTTTGAATGTTTTGTAGAATTTGCTGAAGCTATCATCCAGGACTTTAGTTTTGGAGAAGGTTTTAATTACTGTTTCAGTTTCCTTATGATATGTTCATGATTTCTGGCTCTTCTTTGTTTAGTTTTGGCCTGTTTTATGTTTCTAGGAATGTGTCCATTTCTTCTGGGTTACCCAATTTGTTACCACATAGTTGTACATAATATTCTCTTATCCTCTGTATATCTGCTGTATCTGTTCTGATTATTCCTCTTTCATTTCTGATTCTATTTGTATTTTCTCTCTCATCTTTTTTTGTGAGTCTGGTTAGTGGCCTGTTTATTTTGTTTATTCTTTCAAAAAACCAGCTTTTTGTTTCATTGATTTTTTTGGATAGTCTTTTTAATGTCTGTTTCATTGATTTCTGCCCTAAGCTTTATTATATCCTTCCTTCTGTTTGACTTAGGATTCTGTTTTTCTTCTTTTTCGAGTTCCTTTTGGGTGAAAGTTTAGGTTTTGTATTTGTGATTTTCTTGTTTTCTGAGGTAAGATTGTATTGTTACAGAGTTGCCTTGTTACATTTGCTGCATTCCATGGATTTTGATATGTTGTGTCTTCATTTTCCTTTAACTCCAGATATTTTTAAATTTCTTCCTTAATTTCCTCCTTTACCCAATGGTTGTTCAACAGTATGTTGTTTATTCTCCACTTTCACAGTTTTCCTCTCTTCCTTTTGGTTTATCTTTAGTTTGATATCATTGTGATCTGAAAAGATACTAGAGATGATTTCAGTCTTTGACAATGTTTTGAGACTTGTTTTGTGTCTTAGCATATGGTCTATTCTTTGAGAATCTTCCATGAGCACTTGAGAAGAATGTGTAGTCTATAGTTTTATGGTAAAGTACTCCATATATGTCTATTAAGTCCAGCACTTCCATTTTGTTGTTTAAAGGTCTTGTTTCTTTATTGATTCTCTGGATGTTCTTTTACTGAAAGAGGAGTATTAAAGTCCCCTACTATTATTGTGTTGCTGTCAGTATTGCTATTTAAATCTGCTAATATTTGCTTAGTATATTTGTGTCCTCCCTTATTGGGTGCATATATATTAATATTGTTAAGTCTGTTTTATTGATCCCTTTATCATTATGTAATGTCCGTTTTTATCTTTTTTTTACCTTCTTTAGTTGAAAGACCTTCTGATTTGAGTACAGCAGTTCCTGCTTTTTTGGATTCATTGTTAGTCTGGAGTACCATTCTCTATTTATTCACTTTAAGCCTTTGCTTGTCTCTTGGCCTTAGATTATTTTCTTGTAAACAGCAAAAAACAGGTTTTGTTTTTAAATCCATTTAGCCACTTTGTGCCTTAAATTGCTGAGTTCAGTTCATTTATATTTAAAATAATTATTAATATTTGAAAACTTGCTACTGCTGTTTTGATTTTGTTTTCTGGTTTTGTTTATCTATTTGTGAGTTTGTTTAGATTTCTGGTAAAGTTTAAATAGTAGAGCCTCATTTAATATTTCTTGTAGAGGAGCTCTCATGACCGTCTGTCATTTTCGCACCACTAGAAACTAGCATGACTGTCTCTGCTCTGTAAGAGCTGGAGAGAGAACCACGGACGCAGCCGAGATTGAGTTCTCCCGCTGCTGGGGATTAGAGTTCTGCTGGGCCTTTTCTTAAATTGTTGGCAAGCCTGCTTGAGTTGCCGTGCACAAACCCCGTGCCTTTCTCACCCACCTGTGAAGCCCGTTGCTCGGGAGCAAGCGCCTGGTGTGCTGTCAGCGCGCCCGGTGGCTCCCAAGCTCCAAAACGCCTCTGCTCTGTGAACTCTGAAAAGTCTTGGGATTTTGCTGCAGTGTCTAGAGACGGGCATCAGCTGACACCATCTTTTCCTCTTCACTGGGGCTTACTCTTCTAAGTATAATCACAAGAATATTTGAGACTTGTCATTTTTGAGGAGGCAGGTTTTGGGGAAGGCTTTTATCTTACTTTATTAAATTGTATATTTCTATAACTTTATTTAATCATAAATGTTATTTTTATTTTAATATTCCATTAATAGTTTCTGGATAGGTAGAGTATGGACCATTATTTTTTTTTCTGTATCTCTTACTTTAAAAACAAAACCAAAAACAGTAAGAATAGGATAAAAAAACACTAATATACCCAAAGGTTATGATTCTTTATATCCCAACTTTATCTGGGAAAAAAAGTACAATAAAACAGTAGAAGAAAAGATCAAAACTAGATTTCTAACAATTATAGCATTAAACTTACATTTTTAAAAATTTGATAACTATTCCTCCTTGTTTTTGTAAAATTAATGTTTAAAGAGTTTTCATGTTATATTTTTAATCTTAAAATTTTGATGTTTATTAAAGTTGCTGCAAATGTTTGTTGAAGTTTCGCTCGGTTTTCCTTCTTTCATAGTGGGTTCTTTCTTTCTATGGGGACTGTTATTGATGACAGATGACTGATAGACTGACCCCAATCCTGCCCCCAAACTCATTAATTCTCTAGTTGTCTTATAATTTGTGACCTTGCATGAATCACTTAAACCGTGTGTACAGATTTCCTGGTATGTAAAACTACTTTGGGTTTCCTTCCATTGAATGCTATTCATAGCACTCTGGTGGTTAAGAGGTTGGCTGTTTTCATTGCTGCTCTTTGCACCGATCCTTAGCTTGTATTGTTAAATGCATAGTACCAATTTTGAGGGTAAAGGTATGATTCCAGAATCAGACTCTGGACAGCCTTGGAGATACGGTCCAGATATCCAGATACTTTGGTCCAGATACTGTAGGTCTGAGTTGGGTTTTAGCTTTTAAGATTGGACAAGAAGGGCTCTCTGGTGAAAGCAAGGAGACAAGATGTAGGGATTTCTGAAAGGTCTGCCTCACAGGGGAACCTGTTAATAAGACTGAATGATTCTAAGGTAGGTGCTGCCAAAAGTGGAATGACCTGAAAATTTTCAGAAGATGCTTGATGTGATGTAAGGAAAGAAAAAGGGATTGGAATAACAGGGCCTTGAGTCTAATGATGACTTTGTCTTAATTTGTTGTGTGACTTGACTCTTCGTTTAAATTTTAACTTGCTTGTCTGGAAAATGACTGTAATAGTACTTGCTTTTCCTACTTTAATGAGATGTGAGGCTGAAGTAAAAGAAGTATTGGTGAGAGTGTTTTCAAAAGATTAAGGCTGAATTAGTGAAAATATATTTCTAATACTATATTTGGAAAATGGTTTTTTGGTGAAGCCTTCAGAGGGTCTCACAGTGACGGTACCACCACAGCATCTGCTCTGTTGTAGCCTTTATAGGTGCCATGTTACTTCAGATGTGGAGTGTAGTTAATTTTGTTCTTATTTTCCAGGCAAAAATAGCTAACTAATTTTCCCCAGAAAGAACATAATTTTATGTGGATAAAAACTAGTTTGTACCTCAGCAGCTTCTTCAGGGCCAGACTCTCAACCTTAGTTCCTGCCTCCAACCGTCATCTTTCAATGAGGAACAAAGTGAGCGCTAAGGAATGTAATATACAAACTTTCTCTGCTGGTAGTCATGCCCTTTTAGCTTCTAAATGCTCTGAGCTTTCTTTGGTGCTTTGATTTAGAATTCCGAGGGCAATGCAGTAATTTGGGCTGAAAGCTAGGTAACTGGCGTTCTGATGTCACACCAGGGCTGGAAATCCATTAGAGAAGGCAGTGGTCAGTCCTCGTTTTTATGCCCATTTTTCAATCTCCACCCCTGCCCCCCTAGAATGTATTTGCTGCAGTTGGAAGAGGCTTATACGTGTACAACCTTCAAATGAAGCGTGTGATTGCCTGCCAGAAAACCGCACATGACTCCAATGTCCTGCACATCTCCAGACTTCCATACAGGTACACGTTCCCAGGTGTTCTGCGGCAGAGGAAGGAAATGCCCAGTTCCCAGGTCCACCCTGCAATTTCTCCAGTGGGTACCTAACTCCGTGACATAACCTGCTATATCCTTTTAGAAATGGAGATTATTGATGGCTGTCTCGAGCAGAAAAGTTTGTGGTAATATATTACAAAATGTGAAAGAAATAGTTCAAATGAATTATGTTGAATTTCATTGTAAAGAGATAGTTTAACACTTTGTATTTATTTTAAAAGGTTAAAAAGACTTTGGGCACTTAATATGTGCTCGTTTTTCTTTTTATATTTTCCATAAATCTGCCCTTAGTTGCTGTTGTTTACAGTCAGAATCACATGGTGGTCTCCTTGCCCTCTCTCAGGCGAAGTGAGGGCTTTGCTCTCAGTACATTTGGATGCTGAGTTTCTAGGGGTGAAGTGATATGAAGGGAAAAGTATTATTTTCTATGCATGATACGTTCAGGATGAGAGGCTCCCTCTGAAGAAACATAGTAAGAGGAGGGAAGGGTATTGCTCAGGATATTGAGCAAGTAATTCATACTTTGTTTTCCTAAATGCATTTTTAAAAATGGAGATGATGTATTTCTATTTTTAATAACGTTCGAGCTAGTGTAACAATATAATGTGGGCCTTCCTGAAGAGTGCTTTTACTTCCCTTTGTAAAGCCACGTTAAATTATGAGCTGTATCAGCGCCTGCTGAGAACTGAATAAAAACAGTGGACTTGCCACTGATTTCTTTGAATGTAGGTGTAGCAGTGCAGGCATGGAGACTTGGTGCTTACTCTTGTCACTGATTTTCTGTTCTACAGGCAGTTAATCTCGTGCTCAGAAGATGGCAGTGTGCGCATCTGGGAATTACGAGAAAAACAGCAGCTTGCAGCCCAACCTGTGCCAACAGGTGGGTGCCTTTTCTTAAAAAAATTCTCTTTTTCTCAGGTGAAAGGCAGAAGAAAGGCATTTTTGAGTAACCAGAAGAATATACAGTGTGCTCCAGGCACATATTCACATGAAGCTTATGGTAATTAGAATCCACAGTTCACATCTTAATATGCTTTAATATAGAAGTGCCTATTTCCCCTCAAGTCAACTGGTATTTTATTGTTTGGAGAAACTTACTTTCTGGTAATCTGACCAGCCAGCTGATCTAATGAAGTAATTATTTATATTTTCTATAATTCTGCTATTGCCATTCAGTCCTTTGCTTCTTTTTACTCCCAGTGCCCATCTTTTTATCTTGTAATAGACCTTCACCAGTGGATGGCTGGGGACAATAAAAAGAGATAAGGAACAAACCTGGTTATCTAATAGGAAATAAAGTAAAAAGATTAAAAAAGTAGCACAGTGCCCCACATCATCCTTTTAGCCCTTGACTAAAATAAGCACAGCATTTGCTCACATTTAAATTTTCTGACTATATTGCTCTCACAAAAAAAAATGGTAATTTTGAAAATGACTGAAATGATTATTTTTCTAGGCTTTTTTAATATGTGGGGATTTGGAAGAGTGAACAAGCAAGCCAGCCAACCTGTTAAAAAGCAACAAGAAAATTCCACTTTATGTTCACTGGAGCTTATTGGAGATTTGATTGGACATTCATCCTCTGTGGAGGTATTGTTTTCAAGAGGCCTATAAATGTCTAGGGAATTCTTCCTTTTGAATCTTACTGCTCGTCATTCATCTGTTCTCATAAGGACTTATACTTTCTTACATGTTGGATTTTGCTGAACCTAAACATGGGATAGGATAGGTTACAGCATGTGCAATTACAGCCTCCCTTTACAGAGAGGATTTGAAGAAGCAGGATTGCATTGCTTCTAAAATGGATCTTTATGCGATGGAGCTAGCAGACACAAGGACAGTGTGCGTAACATTGACGATATATACACATTTCTTTTTAAAGGAAGGTGCAGGTTGGAATGTAGGTAAATAGGCAGGCAGGAAACGAGAGAGAGGAGGAAGAAGCATTTCTTTTTCTTTAGTTGTTCACATTGGTTGTGAACCTGGGTCCTTGAATGTACATGCACTGCACTCCTGTGCAGGTGGCTGACCTGACTGCTGCTCCACTAGGGTGCGTATAGCAGTAGGAAGTAATGGGTACGTGGAGGCTTATGGTTACAGGTAGAGTTAAAACTTTACGGAATTTAATTCTGGAGACCTTTTATTAAAGTCATGAATAGAATATTTTTACCTTCCTTTAAAGAATAATCATTTGTTAGCTTTAGTAAAACCTAGAACGTTGATTATCACTGTGACTATATGAAAGTTGAGAATTACAGGATACATACAGTTCTAACTTACCAAAATTCAAATATGTTAATAATTACTACAGTCACCATTACCTGAAATGGAGGAATAAGATCAGTCGAAATAATTATTATAACTGCTAACAGTATAATAACAGTATCACCAGGCCCTTAAGTAATGAATTTCTTAAATTGTTCTTCCTTGTTTCATAGCCAGGGAAAAACGAATTACTTTTCACTTGATTTATGTTTAGGAGAAGCAGCGCTACACTTGTAATTGAGCATTTTTATTTTAGGCACTAGACTGGACACTGAAATCTACAAAGATGAAAAATACAATTCTTGCCTCATGGATCTTATACTCTGGTAGAGAGGAAGACACAGATCTAAGAAGTCATTAATCTAGGCCGTTTAGGATAGACCCAGATGAGTGGCGGACAACGGAAATTCAGGAGTTAGAAGAAAATTATTAATGGAAGCTATGGAACATGGGACTTGAGCTGAAGTTTGAAGATTATTATGGCCTTGTCACCATAAGGTCCTTGACACTGTGTACATTGTCTTAAAACATTTTTGTCTCCTTCAACAGGTAGCCCAGTTGTTTGTATGTTTTTTGGTTTTGCTTGGGTAGCAAGAATGTAGTTTTAGAATGGTGAGCATGGACTATACTAGAAAGAAGGGCACAGATAGGATCTGCTTGGTGGCAAGGAACAGATTGGCTGGGGTAGAGCTTTGGATTCCTGTGAACAGACAGTAATAGAAATTAAAGCCTGGGAAAGTAGTTTGGGGTCAAATTATGAATGTCCTGTAAGGCTAAGGCATTTGAACTTTATTTTAGAAATAGTAGGAACATATTATAAGGTTTTAAATGGTGGGAGAAACCTTCTGAGTTTCATATTTATCATAATACAAATGTGCCAGATTCTTAGACATTTTCCTAAATTTAAGTGTAGACATTGACATTTTTTAAAAGTATCTGGCTTAGACTGTCTCCTGAATTTCCTCATTATATAATTTTTTTTTTTT
The DNA here is from genome assembly GCA_004363575.1 of Solenodon paradoxus. Classification (NCBI taxonomy): domain Eukaryota; kingdom Metazoa; phylum Chordata; class Mammalia; order Eulipotyphla; family Solenodontidae; genus Solenodon; species Solenodon paradoxus. The sequence goes on from RJWH01000422.1 coordinate 768,660, forward strand.
TTTTTAAGGAAAGGTACAGGCGGAAATAAAGGCAAGTAGGCAGGCAGACAGAGGAGGAGGAAGCATTTTATTTTGTTGTTCATCTTCGTTTTTCTCACCGGCTCTGGGACGCAAACACTGTGCTTTAGGATGTATGTGGACTGCACCAAATCTGTATCCACCAGGGTGCGCCTGTCATTCTTTTTGCTTTCTTACTTGCTAGCCCAACCTCTCTTTCTTTGTACGAATTCTGTCTTTTCATCTCCAGAGGAATTTTGCTTCTGTATTTTTCCTTTGTATTCATACTTCATTAGCTGAGACTCCACTTGCTGTCTTCAGAAATGTAAACATTATTTCAGAGAAAATTCTAACCTGTTGTTCTTTAATGTTCTGTCTCCTTTATTTCACTTTCCTTTGAGGAGCTCATCCTTTTCATGATTTCATTTATCTCCTTTCTGATACTAACTCTCCACTTGATTGTATTCAGGCTACCTTCTCATCATACTCTGTTTTCTTAGTTCTAGTCAATTTTATCACGAGGCATGACTTTCCCTTTAGCAAGTTTTCTTTTTGAAGTTTTCTCTGATAATTTTAATTATTGATCTGCCCTTTCTTCAGAACTGCTATGACAAACCATTGTCTGCACTACACACATTATCTAGTACTTGATCACATAGTATTTAATTGGAATCCTAGTGGTTTCAGCTATGACTTGTTTTTCACAACTGAATTAGAACTTTCTTGAAGCGTACAGGTGACAGACACTCAGTAAATGATTACATCTTTTACAGACAGAAATGAAGCCTGTGTTTATTAGCTTGGAGAACTTGAAATTCAGACATTTTAATGGTAGCTATTGTGCATAAATATTGAGACAAGTACAAATGACTAAGTAAAGCAGGTCTGACAGGACCTCTTCTGACAAAAATCTTAAAACCAATACTTGAAGAATTAGATTATGGTAAAATTCAGAAGTACTCTAGGACTTAATACTGCTCAACTCAGTGTTAGAACAGCTATTTTTAACAAAACTATGATTTTTAAAATACTGGATATTTGTGTCTAGTGTTTATATTTTCTAACTTGAAATATAACATTGGCATACCCTGGTGGCCTAGCAGATAAGACCAATGGAAAATTGAAAATGAAAAATAAGTTTACATTCAGATCCAAAGAAGTCCTCAAGGTACCTGTCTTATCAGCACAGTGTTCGTCTGTTCTCCTTCAAGTTCCTATAATCAGTAGATTTAATTTTCTTTACAGATGTTTCTATACTTTGAAGATCATGGATTAGTGACATGCTCTGCTGATCATCTGATTATTTTGTGGAAAAATGGAGAACGAGAATCTGGATTGCGCAGTTTAAAATTATTTCAAAAATTAGAGGAGAATGGTGACCTGTAGCTTGCTGTCTAGTTTAAGGAATATGTGTGCCTGAACCTAACATCAAATATAGGTTAATACTCTGAAAATCTAACATCTTGATTACTTAAATTTTAATGTATTTTGTTGTTGTCACTCTAATTCTATTTATTGAATTATTATTTTTTTTTTGTGGGACTGTTAGCCAGCATTAAGTTGCCTCTCAGGTATTAGTACATCCACCAAAGAATATTTTTCACTTGACTTTTCACATAGCAGTAACCTGAAACCCATTGAGGAACTTTCAGAAACTAGTTTCAAGATCATAGCACAAATATTTGTTGAAATAGCATGAAATTATACCATACTATCCTTGTAGACAATTAAAAAAAGTGTTATGCTTTAATTCTACATTAGAAATTATATGAACTAACGTTTAATGAAAGAATAGTACTCATACCATAATTTTGTTCCCTGTAATTATTCATCACCATAAATTCAATTTTTTTAAAGGTTGCATGTAGTTTCTTTTATTTAGCCTTTCTGGATTTTGAAATAATTAACTTTATTCTCCAAAATGAATGTTTTAACTATACTTGTTCATTCTTTAACAAATCTAAGGAACCTGCCTTTAAGAAAATATACATAATTATAGATGATATTTTTGGAGTAAAAGAAAAACCCACTGAAGAATAGAAAGGATGTAGCATATCTTGAATTCAGACTTTGAGGTCTTCAGAAAACTGATCCTTCACTGTAGGAAATGAAGGCTACCTGGCAACTGCATTTTTGCTGTTGTTGAAGTGGTGGACACTGTGTTTTGAGCTTCTTACCTTGAACCTAGGTCATGTGAAGAGGTGGAAATAGATATAACTGTCAACTTGCAGCATTAATTTGGTTTTCTTTAGAGCCTTTTGCACTAAATATAAATTATTTTCCCCTACAAATTCCCCTAATCTTCAGTAGAACAAACTTGATTTCTTACTTTTTTAACTCATTTCAGGTTTGTTTGTATTTTTCAGTTTTAGCTACTAAAAGCCCTATAAATTTAAATCAACAGGAGTCTTATAAGGTGTATTTTATTTTTCCAGTATGAATTGGCCTGAACGGTCATTGGGTAGATGGTACCAGAGAAGAGATAAGAGCTAGAGCAGGTAAGAGTTAGGGTCTTTCCAAATTCAGGGGATGCAGCCAAAAGTATCTGATACATCTTAACACTGACTCAAACTTGACACGCTGAAGAAAGGCTTCGCTTATTTGTAGTTTGTTGCAATGACCACTGAGATGTAATCATCTTCATCATCCTACCTGAAATGTTCCATACATTAAAAAAATGAGTGGGTGGGTTTAAATGAAGCGTTATTCCTATGTTTAGACTGCTGATGGAGTCTTATTAAAGTACAAGGTGACCAATGTGTCAGAGGACTAATGCTTTTTTAAAAAACACTACAGATTTGTGTTTATCACACATACACACCATTAGTGGGATCTTTGTAAATTGTTTTTACTATATTTACCTTTGACAGTTGCTTCCACAATTACTTACAAAGACTGGAAAAACTAAAATCTTCTAGACCAGACCAGTGTCATAATGTTACAGATGAGGAAACTGAGGCCCAGTCAGGTAAGGTCTTACAAATAGGGGTCACTACTGTCTCTGTAGTGACCATTATCATCATTAAACAACTTTAAGAAAACATGTCAAAGAGAACTGGAGAGATTATCTAAAAAACAATGTTCACAGTCACTTGTTTTAATACAAAATGAAAATGACTTTCACTTCCATTATAGAACGCAAATAGGAAAATCAGCATTGCCTTTAGCCAACAATTTTATGACATATTAGAGGAATCACACAAAAGCAATTTTCTAATCTTTAATCCTAAAATAGTAGCCTGAATAGCATCCCTAAGCCAGGCAGACATACAGTCTGATTTGAATGCATCAAATTATTGATCACTTAGGGTTATTTTCAGGTTTTTAATTTTCCTCTATAAATTGATTCTCCCCCATTATTAGCTAACCTTTTCTTGGAAATTCTATATTATGTCCTGTTTGTAAAAGGTATAGTGAATTATATTAGGCATACATTTGTTTTTAACTGCTTGATTTCATTATCTGTTCTGGGTTAGTATTTTTCTGATAGCAATCTATTCACATGGACTAATACAAACCACAGGTGAGTTTTGAAAACAAACACAATTTACCACCATAAATCCCTCTGTTATACTCTAGAGGGAAACACATTCACTAGAGTGGATGGTTTTTGTTTTAATAAATGCCCTAAAGTCAGAGAAATGGAGAAGCAGCAGACGGGAGGGCCTGATAAGGGTTTAAAACTGATATTTGCTCAGTAGTGTGTAGAGTATTGCTAAAAGTTGAACTTTCAACTGATAATTGTACTCTTATTAAGGTTATCATGTATAATGTGCATTTTCAACACTATTGTATTACCAACATCAGAAGTAATACTATATATTGTGCTTTGTCATTTAAAAAAAATACTCTTATCGCCTCATTCTCTGGTTATAGTCACAGAACACAATCGCGAGCCTAAATTTCAGGGGCACTGGATTATCCATTTATTTCAAGTTGAGTGGGTTCTGACTGACCTGATGAGGCTTGTTCTTTGCCCACAAGACTAACAAGTTCTGACTGTTAAGGCAAGCACATTGTATTCTATAGTGTTGCTTTTCTAAATTAATGCTTCCTCTGAAAACAGCACATTTTAGTAAACAACTCAGTATAAGAAGCAATTATACAAATTTGGAACAAGATAGCAAGAGAGGACATCTCCTACTTCACTTCCAAAAGGGACAACCTACGATTAGCCAGGAATGGTATACCACTGAGGGGAACCCTTCAGTATAGTGGGGACGCACCCCCTGCATGTCAACAGTCTGCATTAAAAGGGAAGCTGAGGAGATCCAAACATCAGTGTGACAGGTGAATGGAGTTGAGAAAGAGGAGGTGGTAACCTGAGCTCATTGGAGATGGCAAGGCTACCCCCTCAGAACAGAGACAATTTGGTGGCACTTGCCCTTGGTTTAGGTGAAGCTCAAAACAAAGGAACTAGGGTATTCCACATGGGCCGGAACCTCAGCAAAGAGGAAAACAAAAATCACTCTAGACTACATTCCCCATTCTTAACTTCTTAGGATCTGCATCGCACTGCTAAATGTCAGATGCAGGACCCGAGAGGAGGGTAACTGGTGCCACCAGTGTGTACCAGGACACCCTAGCAGTCACGACACTGAGCCCCTCAGGCACTCCCCCACCCTGCTAACACAGACACTGCTAATTACTATCATAAGCATCTATGGAAGCCAGCAAGAGCCACCTGCTAGAAAATAAACAGCTCACTTCTAAGCTGCTGATCCAGGTTAAAAATGGAAGATAATACAGGATCACTGAAACTTCAGGAGATTAAGACTTCCTCTCCAGAAACCAAATTCAAAGATATGAAAGATTATTTCTTTTAACAAAGGAGGAATTAATTCAAAATAGCACAATGCAAATAAGGATAATGGCTATCCCAGAAAGTAAAAAGATACGGGAACAGAGAATGAAAGAAATCAAAACAGTAAAAAACTTGAGACACAACAGAATTCAGAAAAGTAATTCAAAGAGGAATAATAGAAATTAATAGAGATCAAGAGTGCTAGAGCAAGCTATGGAAGCAGACGAAAAGGGATGACCATATTAGTGATCTTGAAGATAGAAATAAGAAATGCTACAAGAGATGTCTGAATCCATTAAAATAGGCAATATAAGGATAATGGGTATCTGCAAAAGGTGAACTGACAGAGAAAGGAACAGAGTGTGAAAGAAATCAGTGAAAATTTCCCAGATCTGGAAACTATACAAGACACACAGGTATGATATGACATCTGTGCATAAGAAGACTAGCTTTACCACTCTACAATAGACAATTCACATGATAACCACAAACAATCCTAAAGGGATGGATAGCCGGGAAGGAAAAAAAAAATCCCAAATAAAAGGCAAACAGAAACAAATGAAAGGAAACAAACATAAAACAATAAAGCTGTACATATCAATAATCACTAAATGTGAATAGACTGAAGTCACCAACAAAAGGCAGTGAGTGACTGGATGGATCAAAAATCAGGACCCATCATATTAAGTCTACAAGAAACCCACATCATATCCAAAGACAAATTGGTTGAAAGTGAAAGGGCTATGGAAAAAAATATAAAAGCAATGGGATGCAAAGAAACCAAGAACTGCCATACTAATATCAGACAAGGTAAACTTCTACCAAAAAGAGTAACACTTGCAAGGATGGACACTACATTTTGGTCAAGGGGGAAATTCATCAAGAAGAAATAACACAATATATGCCAATGCCAGATCATTTAGATATGTAAAACAAATACTAACAGGCCTAAAGGAAGGCATTGCCAGTATTGCAATGGTGGTAGGGGATTTTAGTACCCAATTTACAGCAGTAAATAGATCATTCAGGCAGAAAATCTATAAATGTTCTAATGAAGCAATGGATCATGTGGACCTAGCAGACATATGCAAAGCCTTCTACAAAGATTATACATTATTCACAAGTGTACATGGAACATTCTCAAGGATCACATGTACAAGTCAGTCACACCAACAAAGGTGCCATCATATCAATAGATGCAGAAAAAAGTAATTGGCAAGATTCAACAATTCATGATAGAAATCCTTGCCAAAGTGGGCACATACTCAACATAATAAAAGCTATATGTGAAAAACCCAGTTAATATCATACTCAGTGGCAAAAACTGAAAGCCTTTCCCCTAAATTTGGGACAAGGATACCCACTCTCAACACTACTGTTTAGCATGCTATTCAGCATGGTTCTAGAAGTCCTGACCAGAACAGTAAGGCAAGAAAGGGGGATTAAAAATGCAAATTGGATAAGAAAAAACCATCCTTATTTGCAGATGACATACCTAGAAAATCCTAAAGACTCCATCTGCTAGAAACAATAAATGAATACAGCAGAGTGGCAGGCTATAAACCAATACACAAAAGTCAGTATTTCTTCATGCATACATTGAACGAGAGGAAAGAAAAATTCAATTCACAATTGCATCAAAAGGCAATTGCATCAAAGTCACCAAAATAGCATCAACTATCTGGGGATAAATAAGGAGATGGAAGACCTATACGTTGAAAACTACCAGACATTTACAAAAGAAAAAGACACACAGAAGAATATTCTGTGCTTATGAATTAGAAGAATTAGCATAGTTAAAGTGCCCATCCTACCCCAAACAAAATACAAATTTAATGCAATTCCTACCAAAATTCCAGGGACAGTTTTTAAGGTAATTGAACAAATAATTACGAAGTTGTATGGAACCACAAAAGGCCTCATACAAACAAAGCTACCATAAAAAAAGGTAAAGATGATATACTCCTTTTGTGCAGCAAAAAAACCCACCATTAAAACAAAAAGGCAACCCACTGACTGGGAGAAGATATTCACAATGTTTACTTCGGATGGAGCTTAATTTCCAAACTCTGTAAGGAGCTCATGCACATTAACATAAAAACAAATACAATGACCCACTCAAAAAATAGAACACAATAGACACCTTACTAGAGAAGACACACAACTTACAGACACATGAAAGAATGTTCTACATCACTCACCACCAGAGAATTGCAAATAAAAACAATTGCTATCACCTCACATGAGAGAGAATAGCCTATATCAAATGAGAGGTGGCAGTATTGGGGAGGGTACAGAGAAAAAGGAACCCTCCTATTACTGTTGGTGGGATTGTAAATTAGTGCAATCTCTTTGGAAAACAGCATGGAGTTTCCTCAAAAAAATAAAAATGGAGCCATCATTTGACCCAGCAATCTAACTTCTAGGCAAATACCCAGAGGACACTATTCAGAAAAAAATATCTACATCCCTTTGTTCACAGCAGCACAGTTCACAATAGCCAAGACATGAAAACAACCTAAATGTTCAACGCATTTCTGGATGAAGAAACCCTGGTATATATACTTAATAGAATTCTCCATAGCTGTTAAACGAGATGAACAACACAGAAATTGTAAGAAACTTTAACACCCTATTCATAGCAATGAACAGATCATCCAAATAGAAAGCGAACAAGGAAATTATGGCCTTATATAACAAATTAGATAAGATTTGTGCAACAGAATACACATTCTTTTCAAATGCTCATGGAGCATTCTCAGGGGCAGACCATACATTGGGACACAAAACAATTCTCAATAAATTTACAGAATAAATTTATAGAGATTAAAATCACATCTAGCACTTTTTCATGTTTCAGTGAAACCAGATACCACCCAAAAGAATAAAGAGTAAGCTACTAATTTGTGGAGAATAAACAACATACTATTAAACAAACCTTAAAGTCAATGAGTAAATCAATGATGAAATAAAAATCTGGAGCCAAATGAAAAGGAAGGAAGATATGACTTAGCAGAACCCATGGGGTACAGTAAGAGGGAAATTTATAGTAATACAATGTTACTCACAAAACACGAATAATAATTTAAAAATCCTAAGCTTATATCTAAAGGATGTAGAACAGAAACAAAAAATGAAAAACTAAACACCATATAGTATTTAGAGCAGAAATAAATGGATTAGAGGAAAAGATGACTAAAAAACCAAGGAAACAACTGTTCTTTTCAAAAACATTTAACAAAATAAATATGTATAGTCTGACTCACAAAGACAAAAATAAAATCAGGAACAAAAGTTAGACACTAGAGAAATACAAAATATCATGAGAAAATTATAAACACCTTGACAGCAACAAACTGGATAATCGAGAATGGGCAAATTCTTAGAAATATACAACATTCCAAGACTCAATTAGAAAATGAAAATCTGAAGGGCCTAGTGAAGGTAAGAAGATTGAAACAGTAATCAAAAACCTCCCAATAAACAAAAGCCCATGACCATATGGGTTCAGTACTGAATTCTACCACACTTTTAAATACCAATCCTTCTCAAATTCTTCAAAAAAAAAAAAAAAAAAAATTGTAAAGGAGGGAAAACTTCCAAAACCATTTTATGAAGCCAACATAACCATGATTTCAAAACCAGACACAGACATCCAAAAGAAGAAAACTGTAGACTGTTTATCTCTCGTGAACACAGATGCAAAATTCTTCAACAAAATACTAGCAAACTGAATTTCACAACTCATTGAAAGAGTCACCACGATTAAGTAGTCATTTATTCCAGGGATGTTTCAACATACACAAATCAATAAGTTGATGCATCATAATAAAAGGAAAGACAAAATTCATCTCCCACTCATGGCTGAAAAAAAAATCTGACAAGATTAAATACCCTTTTCTATTAAAAAAGCTTCAAAATGGGTACAAATGGAACATACCTCAGCATCATAATAAAAACCAAATGTGACAAACTGATAGCCAGCATCATACTGAAAGGGGTAAATGAAAGAGCAAGCACAAGGTGAGGGTGTCTGCTCTTACCACTAACATTTAATATATCATTGGAAGTTCTAGCCAACACAAATAGGAAAATAAAAGGTATAAAAATGTAAAGGAAAAGACAGTTATCACTACTGGCAGACAACATGATACTATACAGAGAGAACCCCAAAGACTATAGTGAAAAGCTGTCAGGGATAATAAAGTGGCAGGCTACAAAATTAATGCACAAAAATGTGTTGCATTACTATAAGCAAATACTGAACTAGCAGAGAGAGAACTCAGGAAAACAGTTCCACTTACAATTGCATCAAAAAGAATGGAATTACTTTGGAATTATCAAGTGAAAGACCTGTACACAGAAAATTATAAAACATTGTTAAAAGAAACAGAAGACACAAGGAAATGGAAAGATAGGCTATGCTCATGGATTGGCAGAATTAACATTGTTAAAATCTATTACCTAAAGCAATAGATAGAATCATTGCAATTTCTATCAAAATAAATAGCATTCTTTTTTTTTTTATAGAAGTGGAACAAAAAAAAATCATGAAATTTATTTGGAACAACAAAAGACCCTGAATAACAAAAATAATCCTGAGAAAAATAGAATTAAATTCCCTGACTTCAAACTATATTAAAAGCAATAATAATCACTTCACCATGATTTGGGGATAAAAAGACACATAGAACAATGAAGCAGTGAAGAACCCAGATGCCCACAGAGAGATGGAAACCTAATTTATGATAAACGAACTGGGAGCATACAGTGGGGCAGGGACTTTAATAAATGCTCTTGGGGAAACTGGACAGCCCTATGCAAAGGAATGAAAACAAACGAGTCTCTAACACCATACACAAAAACCAAAAATGGATTCCAGACTTGAATGTAAGACCTGAAACCATAAAATACATACCTTGATGTCGATCTCAGAGATATGTTGGGGACCTCACCTCCAATAGCAAGGGAAACAATACAAATATTAAAAAAGCATCTGCACTATGAAAGAAACTCACATCAAAATAAAAAAGATATCCTAATAAACGGGAGAAGGTATTTTCACATCTGATGGGGCGAATAGCCAAAATATATAAATAACTCAGAAAACATCACAAAAACAATATGATTAAAAATAGGCAGAGGATCTGACAAGACACTTCTCCAAAGAAGACATACACATGACCAGTAAGAATATGAAAAGGTGTTAATAATCTCACTCATTTGCACTGGAGATATAAATCAAAATAATGAGATGTCTGTCCTCTCACACCTGTGATGACTAATATCCAAAACCCGGAAGCAAGTGTAGGTGAGGCTGTGGAGGGAACTCTAACACACTGCTGGTGGGAGTATAAATTGGTGCAGCCATCTTGGAAATTGGTATGGAGATTTCCAGAAAAATGGGAAATAGAAATTCTGTATGATCTTTTAATCTCATTTCTGAGTATTTGCCTGAAAGACACAAACCCTTTTGAAGAGATATATATACAGCCCCATGTTTATTGTATCATTATTTACAATAGCCAAGAGCTGGAAACAACCTAAGTGCTCACTGAAAGATGTGTGGAGAGGATAAAGATGTAATATACACACACTGGAGTCTACTCAGCTATAAAAAAATTCTGCCATTTACCACTACATGGATGATCTAGTGGCTATTATAGTGAAATAAGTCACATGGAGAAGAAAAAAAACCTGTATCATTTCACTCATGTAATAGATTGAAAAACTAAAGCAGCAGGTGAACTAAAAAAAAGAACTTGCAGCCTACAGAAGTAAATTAGTAGTTACCAGAAGGGAAGAGGGAAATGAGGGTGGACAAATCAGGTAAAAGGTATCAATTACATGGTGAGGGAGGATAGACTAGGATTTTCAGTGGTGAACTCATTGTAGTATATACAGCTGTTTGACTTATGATGCACACCTGAAACTTAATATTTTAATACACTGTTACTTCAATCAAAAATATTTAAAAAGAGGCAATTTATAATAGTAATACTCCTATCTTATGTGCATACCCTCTGAAGGTATACTTGTAATCAGTTTACTGTGTGGAAGAATGCACTGTTAGCAACTAAGAAGAAAATTACACCATATTAGATCACATTGATTAAGATCAGAGCTATGCTAAACCTTTAGTAACTGGTAGACTTAAAGCATTTAGCATTTAAGTCTAGCATTATCATGAAATGATTTTCCCATTACACTGAGTAAGCTGTAACATTCATATAGAAAATGTCTGACACCTGATGTTACTTACCTAACAGAAGTGAAAGCAAGGTGGTCAGAGAAAGATTGTTCTTCTGAAACTTCTGAAGCCTAGGCAAATTATTTAGGTCTTTAAAATGTGATTCCGGTATCCTTGTTTTTAATGTGTGTGACTCATGAAATAAAGGACGCTAAACCAAAATTTTGAAATTATGAAAACCTTTAGGCCAACGAGGTAAAATAAAAGCAGCTGTTGGGAATGAAAAATGACTATAGGAATTTAGTTACAAGTACTTCACAAAACATTTTCATCACATTTACATAATGCAACATTACAATACAGAGCTGGCTGGCTTAGAACAGAAATGATTTAGATACATTTCTTTGCATGGAATTGTCATTTATGTTTCCATTTTTTGTTACAAAACATAGAAAATAACATTGGCACATTATGTAATGATAAGTCTCCTCCCCCCAACCCCCATTTCTTAGTTCCAAGTGTTCTGCATTACAATGTCATTTCAAAAAAGTAACTGCTTATTCAATTAATTCAGTCTCTATACCTCTTAAAAATGCAGTATGGCATACAGAGAATTTGAAAGAAAAACAAAGCTATTGTTTACTGAGTTTCTATTATTTATAATACATAGAGAAGGGTTGTCTGGTAAAAGAGAAAGGAATATCTTAAGTTTGCCTTTATGAAGATCACAGAAAGTTGTGAAAAGTGCTGTATAAAAATATGCGCTTGTGCTTTAGAAGCTTTTAGCATACAATTAATAGCTTAAAATAGTATTTGATGCTTTCCCCATATACCTCCTTTCTGGTATATTTACACATCTTGCAGTTTTTTACATCATAAAGCAAAATGCCACAATTTCAAATATAGATAGGTTAAAAACATCTGAACTTTGATATTCCCCCTACCCTGTCCCCAAATATATACTGTATAGATGATATTTGGCACAGCATACTCCATGAACTTAAACCCAGAAAATTTAGATTGCTTTAATAAAATTTTTAAACAGTAAGTGTATATAAATTTTTTTAAAAAAGCTTGTCCAAGGGCATTCATATTTAATGGCTTTTATATAATACTTACAGTGTCTTGTGATTATCTCTAAATCAGAAATAAAGGAAGCTTGTAGATTCCCTCCCCAAAACAAGATGTCGCTTCTGTTCCCATCATGGATGGCTTTCTGTTAGGATTAATCCCTTTTACAGAAAAGAGGGCTACATGGGCTGCTGATGCCAGCCTAGAGTGTGCACTCGCCAGGTCAAGGCTGTGCTCTAATTTGGATGTCACACCACTGAACAGAATTACCTAGCCAATGGAGGCTCTGAAACTAATAAATTTATCAATAATTTGATAGTCATTGCTTTGCTCATTTTGTGTAATTTTTTTGGTAGATACAGTCAAGCTAAGCAGTGATGTTGACTTTCTGGTAAAAGAAAAGATGAGCTGAACATGAGGCTAAGCTACTTAGTCATCAGCATGAGCTCACAGGCACCAAGTCCTTGGTTGCTTGTGTTCTCTTAGCTGCAGTGAATCAGCTCCATGACTTGAAGGAAGGAGCACAGGGGTTTGCCATCTGTTCTGTCACTAAGCGATTGCTCAAAAGAACATATTTTTCTTCATGGAACGTGATTTTCTAAAAATGAAATTTGTGGACTTGGATGCTTCAAGGTCAAATACAAATATTCGCTCCTTAATCTCCGCCTGTCATTTTCATTGTAGAGGAAAGCCTCTTGCTTACACTGCTATGACTCTAAATGCCCTTTGCAGAACAAGAGCCCCCTTCTTTGTCTCGTTTTTAGTTGTCAGATGGAAGTCTCAGACTTTTGCACTTTAGCTCGTCTAATGTCTTCCAGTGTTTGTAGTTATCAGCCAAATGCTGCATCAGGGCTGGCAGATTTGCGAAGGCTGCAAGGACATGAAAGAAGCCTGTTAAGGGAGGTCCCTGGAACAATTACACAGCTGGGGCTTGGAGGGCAAATGTGCAATCAGAATCGGAGAAGTTCCCTAAGTTAGGCCTTAGGCTGCAAGAGAGGAGCTGAACACTGGGCTAAGTTACTTGATCATCACCCAGAGATTTGGTCTCATAGATACCATGTCCTTTGCTCTTACTGTCCTAGCTAGAGTGAATCGGCTTCATGATTAGAACAAAGGTGCACAGGAGTCTATCATGTGTTTGTTCTGTCACTAAGGGATTGTGTCACAAGCAGGACAAGTTCTTAAACAATAATTTCTGATATGGAAGCAGGTCTTTTTAATTCAAAATAGGATAGCTGTGTATCAGTGACATTCTCAAAAGACTTTGTGTTTCTGTGTAGACTTAATACTTAGGTTCTTTCCAGAGTTTCCTGCAATAATAAGAGTAAAACTGTTGTAAGATTTCTGAAAACACCCTTTGAAGAGGTGGAAACTTGTTCAATCAGTTATTAAGCATGCATCGAATCTTCCATACAGAAGCTTCTGTGCTGGGTAAGCGCACCTGCAGGCACCCTCCTTGGTCAGAGAGCTAACAGCCAACTTGTTTTAAAATAACTTTTCATTTACATCTTTAGGCCCAGCCTACATCATTACGGTAATAATCATAAAGTATAACAGAACATTCTATGTGGGTATCAGAGCGTGAACTATCTTACCGTCCCAGGCGTCGAACATGTCCATTATGAAGTAGTCGATGAAGGAGATCTGGGACTTGGGGATGCTGCACGTATTGCGGTCAAACACCGGCATCACCACTGGCAGTCCCTGCCTCTTCTCTTCGTCGGTCTGGAAAAAATAGCAACATGCAGGACTGGAGAGCACATGAGGAGCTATCACAGTAGCAGTTTGTTTCTCAGAACAGCCTTGTGAAAACTGGCCATCATCCAATTTATGTTTGAATAGCCAGCCCAGCAAGGCCCTGAGGCTTGTAGAAGGCTTTTCCCGGATGCGCTGCAGTGACTGCATCCAGGTCTTCTGACTCTCAGGTCTGTTACATCACAGCCCCTCCTGAAGCATTGATTTCAGGGCTCATGTCCCCTCTCTTCCGAGATCCATTTTCATATACAAAGTAAAGGGTATTTTCAAAGTAATACTAGTATTAATACCAACACTGATGCTACCAATTAAAATTCATATTATCACTTTATAGTGTAGAGAAGTCACCATGGGTAAAACTGCTAGTGCCTAGAATGAATCAGGGTACTGATGCCAAATTATACCAATGGTTGTATTATTTATGGACACAGACTTATCGTTGAATGAAAGAATCCGTTTCCCTTAATGTTCTCATTGAAGCAGTAAACATTAATCTTACTATACTTCACCTTTTGAGTATGTGACTTTTTAGTATGTGTGACAAAACGGGAGGTGTACATAAAGCCCGTTTGCTGCATACCAGACAGAGTATGACAGTTGTCTTGGGAAAAGCATTTAGCATCTGAACTGAACTAGCCACTTTTTCCAGGGAACATGATTTTTACTTGAAAGAATGACTGACAAACTGTGATTGCTGAGACTTGGGGAAAATGGCCAGGCAGCTCTCTCAAGGTAATGTAAATTTGTATTTTGCATATTAGAGTGTATGTTCCTATGTATAAGGTCATAATTCACTGAACTAACTATTCACATTCACATTTCCTGGTAGTATGTTCAGCCATTTGATCAGAGGGCCTCATTTGTAACTTCTGATATTTAGGTCACACTGGCTTGTGAACATTGTAAGTACATGCATTTTGGGGAAAAGGACATGCAAACAAGGAACCAGTAGTATTTCAAGTTCTCTCTGAGTCCTGGGAAGCCACCTTCTGCCCGTGTTTGGTGCAGCTTTCTAATTTCAAGTCAGTTGATCGCGCAGCCTTAAAATATCCACTGTTGTTTAAGGGAAGTTGTTTTTTTCTTTCCTTCCTGACAAGCTCAGAGCTGCCTATCCTGCTTTGCTTCGATTCAGGAGCTCTTTTCCAGCCAACCTACGAGGGCTTCTGCAGGCCATTTCCCCTCCCTGTACTTTTAGACATCAGCTAGTTTTTATCCTATCTCAGTGGCACATTCTAGTCATATAACCACTCCCCCTCAAACGCATAGCTACTTGTGTGTTTGTCTTCCTGTCACATACATATCGGTCCTTAGAGACAAGTCAATGAATATAGGCCTCTGTTTCAAATAGTATCTTGCAGTTTACTACTGCTGGAATTTTTTCTTCATTAAGATCGTTCTATACTGCCAAAATGAAGTGCAAATTGCTGCTCTACTTATATAAAAATAATTTTTTTCTCCTTACTACTTTTGCTAATAATGCTTTGTTCTCACAGAAAGGTCTTTACTTCACATTTCTGAATCTTAAGAAAACACACAAAAACCCCCAAAACCCAGCTGTACTATCATTTCCACAAAGCCCTTCTTTTGTCTAAAGAAAAAGTCTTCTTGAACTCTCATAGCATTTAAGTTCTACCTTTAGTGATGCTTTTTATTTTTTACCCACACATGGACCTATCTATGTCTATATCTTCTTTCTCCTACTGTATTAAGAACTAATCATGGCAGGATGTGCCTTACTCATGTCTCTGTTCCCCTAATACATTGTGGAGATAATAGTAACTTGGGTGGATGATTTCCTAGTTTTTGTGGAAGTTCAGGATCCAACAAGTTGATGTAAAGTTACTTCCAAAGGCTCAGCTTCTCTCTCTCTCCCTAGGGAGACTGATTAGTGACATCAGTCTCTTGAGGGAACCAGAAATCTGCTTCAGATGCAGATTAGCAGATTTCTTCTAGGGAGGGCTAGTTTACTGTGTGGAGAATCCCCAGTGTTCTATGACTTGTGGACTGTCCCAGAAGACAATTGAAACTTCCATATTAGAGGCAGCCCACCTGTGAAAAATACTCTTCAGAGATCCTCCCAGCCCATTCGATGCACAGGTCAAGGGGGCGGCATGGGTTGGCCACATCAGCACACTTGATCATCATGCGCTTGATCAGGATTTGGTTTTCAGGAAAGTTCTTCCCAGTAGGGTTGCAGTCACAGTCACTGCCCTCAATCTGGAAAGTAAACTGTCGATCAGGGCTGGTTCAAGATGCTGGTAAAGCTCACAGGCCTAACCGAGCAGACATTAGATGATCAACTAGGCACACGTAGATGTGACAGATTCAGTGAAGAGATTTCTCACTTCCTTAAAGCCATTCATCACATAGATATATTCTTGTGTAAAAAAAAAAACAAAAACCAAAAAAACTCAAGAAATTTAAAAATAGTTAGTATGAAAGGTGAAAGTCCCTATCACACTCATCGCCCTCACTTCCATTCAGAGGTTACTGTTACAATTAGTTATGTTTTGTTTTTTTCCCTTAGCAATTTAGTATGTAATTTTAATGAAGGGAGCTTTTATCACAATTTTATCAGAAAGTATGTCAGTGTGTAACTTCCAGCTTTCTTAATATGGTAAAGATGGGGAAATAAAATATAATGTGACTTTTCAGTGATTCGTACTCACTGTGCCCACCAGCTCCCTCTCTTCTAGCACCTTCTGTCTTACAGGCTACTCACTTACCTCCTCCCACTTTGTTTCCTTCTCTTAAACATGTGTCCCTGTGTACTTTCCTGGCCGTTCTTCTGACTGAGAGCTACAGGATGTAAGTCATGTAAGTCTGGTTAAAAGACTAGTCATAGACTTAGCACATACCTAGTGATGGTGTCAGCAGTCCCGAGCCAAATGGCCACATCTGTGAATAGGCTTACATAAAGCCAATTACATAAAACCTGGAAGATTGCTATTCTCTGCTTTCAAAGACACCATCAAATTGATTGTGTGAAAGCAACTTATGGGCTCTCTAGAGCCCTGTCAAGCTGAAAGACTGCATGACATTTTAGGGGATTTTGTTGTGAGAATGGACTCATGTATTAGGCCATAAATGGGAAGAATCATGTTCTGAAATTTGTTGGTTTGATTACTTACTGTTGGGAAGATATGCTTACTCTAGATCATACAGTAAATAATAATTCTCAACAGAGTTTACTTGGATAGATTATTCTTTTTAATTCTGTGATTCTGTATAATTTTGCCTATGTAAATCCCCAGGTCATTATTCCCGTAAGTCCTGTGTGGAAAGAGATGGTCGTGACATTGTGGTGTGTGTCCCTTGGGGAGGGAGCAGACCACAGATGAGATAGACAATGTCCCCCCATCCAGGCTGGTTATAGTATGATGGGACCTACAGAGAAATTCTCTGATCATCGAGTTACTCTGAAGAGAACCATTCATCATCCATCCACTTCTGCAGCCTCTTCTGCTCGACAGGAGGGAACAAAGATTTTATTTCTCACTTTATGGGTCTGTGAATAGCTATGATTTCAGAGGACAACTGGTGTCCTGTGAAACAACAGAGATGTAAATTACCTGTCCATGTTCTTAAAACCCAAATTTTGTAGTGATCTTAAGGCAGGTCCAAGAAATATTAGTAAATTTAAAAAAGGAAAGAATTTATGCTTTTGTTTTCAACTTGTCACTTTGAATTTGACTATATTTAGTCTTTAGCTACCAATATGATTTTAACGCAAACCAGCAGGTACAGTGTTCTTTGACACATTCCTTGAATTCTTGAAAGACCTACAAACTGAAGAACTGTTTGACCTAAAATACCACTACTTACACAGTCCGCTGTCTGCAATCTCCTTCTGTTATTTTGGCCTACCTTCTTGCGTCATCACTGCCTTTATCTCGGCTTTTCAAGCTCAGAGTTGCTACAGGTGCTGTTCACATATTCTCATCCCAAAGGAAAACAAAGGGCTAGTATTTTCAGTCCTTCCTTACCAACCATAAACAGATAATCACCTCACATTCAAGAGGGAGAGGAAATTCTTTTGAGTCCAGAGTAGGTTCTAATGGAAATATACTCTGATGTTTCTTACTACGTGAAAAATGCTCACCTCTGCTGCCATTGGCTTGTTGATGCTGTTCACAAATTTGTTCACATGTTCGAAGTGTTTTGTCATCTCTGTTGCTAAGACCATATCAATAATAGCCTGGCGTAGTGTTCGATAATGGTTCCTAAAACAACCAGAAGACAAAGGGCATGCTCACATCAAGTCCTAAATTAAAACTGTTTTGCTACCCTTTTGGCACACTTCCTACGATCTGGGAGAAATTAGTGCAGAGCACAAAAATGTTTACCTGCTCATCTTCCCAGAAAGCTAGGACTTGTTGACACTATTTCCCCAATGATAGCTGCCCTTCCTAGTATTTATGAGTATAAAAAAAAAAAGCGAGTAACTGTATCATGGTGAGCACTTATTCTAGAAAGTGAATTCCTTCCACTGTCTTTTGGCAACATCCAAACAATGAGGTAGAAGGAAACAACATGATGTTTCCCTGCAAGGCTGGCACCGCAGCTTTATTTAGTGCAGATGCAGTCGTGTCTGTTACAGATCATTGTCATTCGGACTCGGATAATGGCGCTGAAAGGATGTTACACCATTAATAAGTAATTGTCTAAATTACAATTAGGTAGAAGTGGTAATGGGTGGAGCAGAGTTCTGCCCCAAATGCTCACCCAGCTCCTGTCTTTTTCTGACCTCAAGAGCCATATGGGAGCTGAACAAAAACTAGCTATTGCAAATAATTCTTTGTGTGAAAAACTTTAAAAACAATCCTTGATACTAATGGAACTTTAAGTTGAAGCCTGAATAACTGGTGTCCATATTTTCTCAGGTTTCTGAAAACCAAATTGATAAACTCATCTTGATAAGTGCTCCTTGAAGGAAAGTGAGCTCTGCGCTCTCAGTACAGTGCTCTCCCCCAGGGGTCTGGGCTCCAGCCTGGCTGTGCTGAGTTCTTGTTTACGGAATACTTGAAGCCAGACTGCAGGTTGCTAGCAGCAAACAGAATTGCTACTGTTTCCATTTGGTCAATTCTTACCAGAGATGGTACATTAACTGGGGGAAACCTGTCCAACCCTTCAGGCTGCAGCAGCTCTGCCAGGATCTGTAGAACACTATCTTCTCATGACTTAGGATTTTAAGTGGCAAAAAATTGAGCTGG
Organism: Solenodon paradoxus; assembly: GCA_004363575.1. Lineage (NCBI taxonomy): Eukaryota > Metazoa > Chordata > Mammalia > Eulipotyphla > Solenodontidae > Solenodon > Solenodon paradoxus. The sequence continues at coordinate 787,690 of RJWH01000422.1, forward strand.
AGAAAGATGGAGGAGGATTTATTTTCCTTGAGTTATACAAAAGACAGATTGTCTCCTGGGAAGGTAAAAATTTCTGCTATACTTATTAGCAACACAATATTTAAATAGAGTGCTTTACTGTTTGTAAAACATTGTCATGAACTCACTGAAGACCAAATGATATTTTAAAAGATGAAAGCCGTCTGAAAGTTCAATCATTTCATCAGGGCATGGTTCTTTTGTTGTCTAATCCAATGGTGCAACTTCTGATTTCTCCTTCCCCTCCCCGCTTAGAGGAAGCTGACTCCTTGGAAAAGTCAGGAAAAACCAGCTTTCCCAGTTACACTTCACGAATCTGAGCACAGGAGCCCAAGCACAACAAACCTGTCAATATTCTTGAAAATGTTGCATTTGCTGTCCTTGACTGTGAGCTGAAAGGCCAGGGCTGTGTGGTGACTCTCCAACACAGCGGTGTCGTTGTAGAGCACAGCGAGCTCACTGCCTGCGTTGCACAGGAAAGAGTTGGTTCTTCCCGGGTGATCCACGTCATGGACCGTGGCAGCGATCAGTGCTGCCACCTCATCCAGGTGATCTAGGCTCCCCTAGGGGGTTGGGGAGGCAAGGTGGAGCATTACTCACTGAATATGGGAAACCCCTGGTCAGACGTAACCCTGCCTCTTGGGAGGGGACAGACCGAGGGACCTGAGATGATCGGAATGTCTTCTCAGCCCTCCGAACCTTCTCAAACTGCCTGGAAATCGAGAGACTATCTAGGACACATCTACCTTGCCATGCTATGGATTATCTGGAGGAGCTAGAAGTCTGCTGCCATGAATTCCTAAATTATTTCCCCAGGTTCATTCCCCAGAGTTCGTTTTCAAATGCCTGTTACGGCGTTTCCATGACTCTCCATGAGTAGTTAGAGCAGACAGGGCCTAGGATCATAAATGTTTCTTATCTGCTGAGAGTGTGGCAGTAAATGGCACAGATACAACAAAACTCTTCACACAAAGACAAAAGGATTAGAGCTAAGTAGTCGAAGATCATCAAGGGCAAGATGAAAGTTTTCAGGAAAAACTGAGCCTAAGGGCAATCATGCAGTTAGGAATTCAGTTCTGGGCTAGCAGGCAGAAAAAAGCAAAAAGAAACCCTCTTTCTAACGCTCTTTATAGACTGAAAGAACAGAGTAGAGCATCAGAGGATATAGATGTTTTCTGAGCTCACAGCTTTAGGAGCAAGTTTTCAAATGGGCCACATTTATTTAAAAGACACTGTACTTTACTCATTCATTCATTCATTCATTCATTCACTAACCAAATTTTAGATGCTAACCAGGTGCCGGCTGTCATGCAGAGCACTAGAGCCGCAGTGCTGGATGGTGCTGGCATGTTTCCTGCACTAATGGAGTTGAAAACTCATTCGGGGAGAGGCATTAAAAACACACACAAATAAAAGGCACTGTGAGATGCACTGAGAAGGAAAGTACAGATGCTCTGAGGAAGTAACCATGATGCCTGATCTAGTCTTGCACAGTAACTTTGTGGTGATCAAATGTTTCTATCTGTTCTGGCCAAGACAGTAACTCCTAGTCATATACAACTACTGGACATTTGAAATGTGTGGCCAATCCAACTGAGGAATGGGGGCAGATGGGGAAAGAATAATGGACTTGCTCACAGCAGAAGGGATGTAGGGGCAGTCTGAAGAAAATTTCCTAACAAAACCCACATCAGGAGAAATTTCAAACCATTGGAGGTGCTGATATTTCTACATATAGTTTTCCTTCTTTAACCAGCAGGAATGCATTTGGACCACATTGAGGCAGATTGGCCAGAATGGGATCCATTCATCCTTTCAACAGTTCTGTATTAAGGATAAAAAAAAAATCACTAATACCCAGAGAATAACAAAAGAACATTGGCTATCCTAACTTATCCACTTGCACTGGTTCTTCCCCAGTATGACTGGAGAAAGGATAGCACCCATGACAGAGTGAGGGGAATGCCCGCTCTGGGCACCTTATCTACATGCTTTGTTGATGATGTGGCACCATATGAAAGACACACTAAGACTTTTAGCCTTATTGCATAAAGAAATTAGGGATGACATGATGTGGGCATTTGGTAAAACATTTTCCTGACCCTTGTCATCAGTGACAGCATGTCTGGTGGACAAGGCCTCAGGGGTAAATCCCACTGGAAGTGCCTTTTGATGAGGCAGCCAGTGATTTGAGCTGCTCGGAGCCCCTTCCCAACCTAATTCTCCAGTTTCCTCGTCGCTCTGAGTTTTCTGATTCTCTGACAGGGGTTACCAGAGGTGAGTCAGAAAATGTCTTTTGCATTGTGAGCATATTATCTCTATCTTAGACTTGTTTCTATTGCTGCTACTGAGAAATTCAATCAGATTCTGAATGTGCTAACAGAACCCAGTTTAAAGAAAAATTCTTATTTGGAGAGAGAGAGTTAATAGAGTAAACATTCCTGAATTTCCCTTCTTATCTATTTTCTCCTAGAGTGAAGTGTGCCTCTGTGCTGCAGCACCTATAGATCACTTTGCTCTTGGCGAGGATGCCCTGGGTCCTGCCCTCAGCTGGCAGCTGGCAACCTCAGCTGTAGAGTATTGTGTATGGTGTAAAATGGAGGAGTGTAAACTTGGAGTAAGAGTCTCAATTAGCTACTTAAAGATGCTATAGAAACAAGCTGATTATCACCCTTGACATCACCTTTTTAAAAAGTAGATAAAAATCTTCAAAAAAATTTTTTTGCCCCTCCTTCCTTGAGCCATGTAGGGGGACAAAAACATCATTCTTGAAGCACATTCTTGACTTTCTTGCTGATGAAAATGAGTACCAGGATCAGATCTCAGGCAAAATGGAGAAAGAAACCTCCCCACTCCCTATTTTGATGCTATTTTTTGGCTCTTCCTATCCCAGCACCACTCTTCTCCTTAAGTATCTAGGATCTTAAGACTAAGAGAGTGATCTAATACCATATATCTGCAAATTTATGTGAATTTCAGTCTATATACATTTCTCATACTTTTTTTTTTTTTTTAAGGGAAGGTATAGGCAGGAATAAAGGCAAGTAGACAGGCAGGCAGGAATGGAGAGGAGGAAGAAACATGTTATTTTTACTTAGTTGATCACATGGTTGTGTCCCCCTTGACCTGCGACTGAACCCAAGGGTAGGTGGTCCACACTCCTTTGGAGGTGACTGACCTAACTGATGCTCCACCAGGGCAAGCCAGGGGCATATATTTTAAGCTTCAGTTTCAGTTATAGTGAAGGAATGATAAGATTCACTGTAGAAGTGATGGTAGTTGGAAAGGAGGAAGGTGTGGCTCTCTTGCCAGCTGTACGGGGGGCACAAAAGGCCCCCCTATAAATGAGCACATAGACGCGTAAAACATCTTCCTAGACTTGTGAGGGGGTGAGGTCCTAGTAAGTCCATCAAAAGCTGGAAATGCATTTAATACACTTAAGCTAGCAAACATCATAGCTCCAAAGAGCCTAACTTAAACATGCTCAGAACACTTACACACATTCATAGAGTTGAAAAATCTTAAGTCAAACCATAGTGAGTCAGAGACCACCTATATTAACTTCTAAGTAAGTCTATGGAAGGTGGAACTCTTTCAGAAGTTTTTGACATTCACTTACTGTCTGTATTGCAATATACCAACGATAAAATTCTGGTCCTGAAACTTAACCTATAGATCTAGTAACCATTTACTGTACTTATTTAGTCTTGTCTTCTAACCCAGGATCACTAAGGGCTCCGTGCACATTTAAGGAGCATGTCCAAGGATCAGACAGGAATGCAAAGGAGGCTCTAATGTGGCATAAATGATTATTTTAGGGTGGGGGATAGGTGGCACGGGGCTAGGGAAGGGAGGTCATGTCTTTATAACACCAAAATGACCATCCACATGGTAGTCCGAACAATGGGTCAAACTGGTTGCCAGATAGCTGTTTGCCTACTGTATTTATTGATCTCCAGTCCAGACAGGTAACTAGATTGTTATATCAAAATTCTACCTTCACTCTTTCCTTTCCGAGGAAGAAGGCAGTGGCGTGCAGGACATCGGCGGCATGGGTGGAGTTATGGTAAGCATTGGAGGAGTGGTAGTTGGCTTCAATCACTTGGAGCCAGGCCCGAAGAGTAGTTTCAGAACAGTGTAAAAATTCACATACTCCAAACCGGGAAAAGACCTTTAAGCCTAGGTAAACCAATGGCCTGGAAAACAGGAAAGCAAATGCTGATTAACTGTATTCACTAGTCTGGAAATGGTTTTCTTTGACAGTACTGGGAACTGGAGGCATTTTTCTACTGAGGCTTACTCCACACTCACAGGGGCATTAAAATATCTTGTCCCCAAACTAGGGGCTAAAGCATCTCCTCCTTACCATTCACATCTTTATAAGGGGTACCTATTGCTGGGTAACCCAAATGATTTCTTGACGATCTCTAAGTTGTAGGTCCGACAGAGGCTCTAACAACTAAACAAGGTCCCTGACAGACCCTCTCCATATCTCCTTCCACATAAATTCTACATTTTGTACCCCCTGAGAAGTTACTGAGCCTAAGGACAAAAGAAACGGGCTGAGTTTTCTTAACTAAGTTACATCATTTAGAATCATGTTACTAATTTATGGGTGAAATCATTCACAGCCTATAGATTAACACCTCTGCAAGAAATAGGTGTCTCCTACTATAGAGAAAGACTTTGAATTACCTAATCTTTACTCTGCCCACAGGATGGATCAAAGGAAAAGCCTACAGTGTTCTGAAAACTCATTTTGTAAGGTGAGCCTTTAACAAGTGTGGGGCTGAGAATACTTGGCTTCTTGGCTTAGTAGCACAGAGAAATGACCTGGGACAATCTGAGGACATGCAGTAGTTCCTCAGTGAGTCGTCACAAGGATTATCCTACATCTTACTAAAACTGTCTCTCCATAAATGAGCTTACTTAGGGTCCATAGTCTCTGCTCATTCAGGACTCCTCCAGCATGGTGTGAATGGTTTCTTATGGCATGGACTCATGTCTCCCTCAAAGTTTCCAGATGTGAAAGTCTTCAACACGGCCATCCGTTCTCCCCTGAATGCAGCCGGAGAAGCCACATACCTTTTGTGTGTAACAGCTTCCAATTCAAAAATGTTGAACTCCCAACTTTCTTCATTATCAAGTAACTGAGCAATGCTAGGGGGGACATCGTTGATGGTGATTGGCATTGCAAGGTGACTGTGACTCTGGTGCACATCTGAGCGAAGAGATGAGGTAAGAGAGGTGGTTAATTGTGGAAACCTGAGTGCCCTTGAAATTCGTCATCATCTTGCTGGTTGCTACTAAAAATTCAGTCTAGAATTCTAAGAATAGGAAGATATTTTTAACTTCAAGGTTCTTTTCTTTCACTGTTAAACTTCAAGACCCCCCAAAGAGAGAAATAATTTGGTTTAACTGTTTAAATGTGTAGATACTTTTGTTTCTTATTCTGACAATGCTCAGAGGAGTCAATTTAGGAGACTGGTTTCAAATGGAGATCACAGAGATCCTTGAATTCTAACAAGACCAACAGGAAATAACGCCAAGGCCTTTCCTAAGCAATGACGGTGCTGAGACAGGGACAGACTGTGAGTAACGAGTGAATAGATGCCAACTTACTCTTAGTGAAGACGTACTCGTTTCCTGACAACCTTCGCAAGCCATCCTAGAATAAAGGAAGATGCTTATCAGAAGCACGCTCCATATGCCGTCATCATTATTCTCTCATTACCCAGTAAATCTGCACCCTGAATAACCCAGTCAATCTGGAACTCCACGCCGAAACTCAAAATTAAATCAGAACAATGTAAGACAGAAGTTACTCTACCTTCCATGGCTATTAGCCCCCAGAGATGAAAAAGTGAGAATAATGTAGCTATGACTTTATTCAGGTCTCACACCTGAGCTGTGAGTGGATGCTGTTTTCATTCCATCTCTACCTTCTGGCATTTTGAAGCTATATTACTAAGTCACCAGTGATCTTGCTTTGGATTCATGTCATTTTTAAAGGAACCACATCCACCCTCATAAGGACTGCATTATTCTTGTGCTCACCCGGTAGGGAGCCAAAGCCATGGACCACCTGGGGAAGACCTAATGGAAACCTTAAAAAAGGCTGAACTTTTTTTTGCTAATATCTAAATTTTCTTCCAGCTATTTTCTGTTTTATAACATAAATACTACTGGTAGAATTTAGAAGAAAAGTTTTTAGATTTGAGGTCTTTAGAAAGGCAGTCTAAAGGAGTTGACAGAATTCCACTGGTCTGCCACTTACCAGACTCTTGAACTTGACCTAGTCCCCAAATGTTCTTGAGTCTGTTTCTTTCCCTCCACCTTCTACCCTGAGTACCAAGTATAAATGCTTCCATCCCTAGGAAGTGTGTATTGAGGTTTAAAATGTTAATGAAGGACTCCCCTGAAGGGACACCTTGGATCTTTAGACTAAGAGATTAAATAGATAAGCCAGAACAGCTCCAGTCTGCATTTATCTGAAAATAAATGAAATTTATGCATAAACTTTTATTTAAAGAAAGGATTCTAGAGTTAATGTCTTAAAAACCAGTGTTGTAGCTTAAGTACAAACACTTCTACTCTATCAATAAAGAGGTACAAGGAAATCTAGCCATGACCCTCAGCCCAGTACTGTACCACAGAAGGGTCCCATTATATCTGTTTAGCCTGTAGTCAATTTCCTATTTATTTCTACTGTAATGCAAATTCTAAAGCACTGTCTCTCCTTGCTATAGTAAGTCAGCTTTGTAGAAAAATACAACCAAGAATTATATGAATGATATCACATACAATAAATGTTTATGCAAATACTCTGGTTATGATGATGTTAGCCCCTACAACAGGTATTTCTGCAGCTATCAGTAACAGTTTCTGTCTTACACATAGCATGTACTCTAGGGTGCATTTGGTATCAGCTTTACTGCAATTCTGGTTTTCCCTCATCACTCACAGTCATCAGACCTCCTACAAGATCACTGGTGTGAGGATCATCATCTTTGGTGCCCAGCTGAGGGGAGTACAGTTCTGTGGTTCGTAGAATTTCTAAAACTCGGTCCAAGGCTTCTGCTACTGTGACAGGGCTGTTTTCTTGAGCTGCATTGATTATATTTATAACCTAATGAAGTAAAGAATCAATTTGAGGACATTAGGATTGTAGTTTCCAAAAGTCATACATATGCACAGAATCTAGAAGAAATCAAATGTAACACATGATACTGCTCTTTCCATAGACCTGTCTTTCCATAGACGCCCCACTCCTTACTGAAGCATACACCTCACCCCGGTCCCCTGCTGCTTCCCCTGCCTCAGTGGCTTCGTTTTCCCAGGTGCCTTCGCTGATCCTTCTCCTCTGGTTCTCTCCTGTAGCTGCAGTTCCTCAGAGATCGGTGCTGGGCCTCTCCTGCTGCACAGTGTTCTGGAGAGGAGCTCTTCATTCCCATGACTGTGGATGCCAAGGACTCGCATGTGTGTTCCCGCCCTGAACTCCCTTTTTATCTGCAGACTTTCACTTTCAGTGGCCTACCTGCCATATCTCTTGGACTGTATTACTTACATGCCCCCAAACTAAACTCGTGCTCTTCCTCAAAGCAAACGAATAAAACAAAAAGCTGTGTTCCTTGTGTGGTTTTTCATGCTGCGCTTTTTTTTAGGCCACTTCCAGCCATATCTTGTGTTGAAACCAAAAAACCTGGGAAGTCCTAGTTGATATATCACTTTCCTCTCCCAGTCATGACAGTATAATTCATTATCAAGACCAATTGATTTTCACTCTTACCTATTTTTTGACCTATTCATTTCTCTCATCCTTCACTGCTGTAATTCTAATCCAGCTATCATCATTTCTTGCTTCCTCCATCCATCCTCTGCATGGTGTTTGGGTGTTCTTTTCAATACATATGCCTGTTCATGTCACTTTCCTACTTTTAACTCTTCAGTGGTTTCTGCTGTACATGTACTAAAATACAAACTCCTCACTATGGTCCACTTGGCTTGATGGACTGGGCCCTGCACAACCTGCTGTCACCCTCGTCCCTGCTCCAGTGGCCTTGACTCTCTTTCAGGTCCTTGGATGCTCTAATCAGTCCTCTTTTTCTACCTCAGTGCCTCATCCTTTGCTGTGCCTGCTGCCTAGAGCGCTCTTCTCTCCCCTCTCCTAGCATCTTTGCATGTGCCAGGTCTTATTTCAACATTACTTCTTTTACAGAGAGACTCTCACCCAACCAAAATTGGACTCCAGTCTAATTTTCTCTCATAGGACATGTTTACCATCATGTTAATTTAAAACTACATACTACTTTCACATTTATGTGTTTATTTAAAATGTTTTCTCTACTAGACTGTGTGTTCTATGATACCATGTGTTTATTTAAAATGTTTTCTCTACTAGACTGTGTGTTCTATGATACCAGTATTATCTGCCATTCATCACTATATCTCTAGAACACAGCCCAGTGCTAGGTGACCCTGACTGCAGAGTAGAGTCAGCAGCTGCCTCTCACCTTTGTGATGGGAGCCTCGATGGTCATGGAATGGATCCTTGCCATAGATGGGTAGTGACGGTTCTGTAGGCTTGGCGCTAGAGAAAAGTCAAGAAGGATCTGTTTTTTGTGTGGCTCACTTTGATTAATTGCACCAGAGGAGCCCTCTGTGGACTGAAGGACTCATTCTCATAGGACTGTCCCTCCCACCACACCCCAAGCAATGAATTCACTTTTCTCTTTATCCTAAAAGGCTGAGAGCTCAGCTACTACTAAAGTCTGGAAAGGGCAGTCTGGTCTGAACTGTGATGACAGAAGTGCTTTACAAGGGAAATTTCAGACATGTTTTAGGGAATCCCTAGGTCCAATCCCAGCAGCCTAATGATCCTTTGGGAGTCACTTTCCCATAGGTCACTAAAGCTCAACTAGAGCATTTGCGTCACTTTCAGTCCCCGGTAACTGCGCATCACAGAAAAGGAAGCATGGTCCGTGGCTGGGGGAGCAGGCAGAACGAGCCTCTCGGGATGTATTAGGGCCAGGCACTTCACCTTCATGAATGAGCCTTTGGGTTCTGACTATCTAGAACTCGTGGTGGTTCTAGTTCTAATCTGCAGAAACCTTCATTTAAAAATGTTTTTGAGCAGTTAATGCCTCACATGTGGTTCAAAGTTCAAAAGAGAGATGCTTTACTGTAAAAGCACTGTTCTCATCAACTCTTCTACCACTGTCTGTGAGGCACGTAGGAGAGATGCACGCATGTTGTCCAGGGGATGACGTAATCCAGCCAGTATCAGCCCTCGGCCAGCTGCTCAGCCATCTCTGTGGTCCCCTCCAGCTACCAGAGCAGCAGCCACTGAAGACCTCGCCTACACTCTTCAACCTCTGCTTCTCCCCTGCTCTGGAGACAGGAATTCAGCTCACACGCTACTCCAAAACCTGAGATGATCCAGTTCAAATTCCCTCATTCATTATCCTGTCTACATCCTCAATCCATCTGGACATATTTCTCCCCAACTTTCTCTTATGTTCTTGTTTCCAGTCCCTGGCATGCCCTGTGACTTATCCATCTTCCTATGAATTTTCCATCTTATCTCTGGTCTTCATTCCTCGTGAGGTCAGTCACTTCCTTCATACCCAGGTTTCTCACTGTGACCTGAAGGACTGAAAAGTCCTTTGCTTGCCTTTTCTGTTTATTCCCTTAAGTTACTTCCCACCATGGCCATTAACCATTCCTTCCTCATGCCTCTAGACTCCATCTTCCCATTTACCAAATAAAAATTAAATAATTCAGTGAAATCCACACGTCTTTTTCCAGCTTTTAAGTTATCACTTAACACTGCTGGTTTTCTCCTTCCTATTTCTACCCTCTTGTTCTTGGTCTGTGTGATGTACTCATCAGGCTCACTCCCAGCTCTTCTGTTCTCTTCATAGGCCCTATTGCTCCTGCTTTCCCGGTCCCTCGGGTGCGCCTTCAAGCTTTGGACATACTCGCCCCACAGAGATGTTCCTCTGCTCATGACTGCACTGTCACCTGGTGGACTCCCAAGTCCACATCTCTAGCCCTGAGTATCAGCCCTCCATGTTTGCCTCCTTGGCGTCCCCTGTAATATAAAACTCATCTCCTCACCCTGCCCTAGCCAGACCTAGAGGCTTTCCCAATTTTCAGAACTATGCCTCACCTTTCCAGGTAGGATCTGACTTCCCCATCTCCCTACAAATTCAGTTGATTCCCCCTAGGCCTGACTGATTGAACTCAAAGTATGCTTTTGCTAAATTCCATTTTGCAGGGCAGAAATGTTTCGCTAAACTCTACCTCAAAGTTTATGTGTGACATTTTATTAAGAAAAAGTAAGGGCATTTAGCAGGTACACTGAAAACTGGGTTTGCTTTGGTGTTGGAAAGCTGGGATTTTGGTCTCCTTTCTGCCACGAGCAACTAAGAGTGACCATGGATGAGCTAGTGAATCTGTTTGGTGTGCGTAGTTATGTGACCTGACGGTTTCAGCCATGAAGGAACAAAACATAGAGCCATTTCAAATAGAAGACAAAGACTGTAAAGAGTGAAAAAGAATTTAAAAAGCCTAAAAGGTTTTTTTGCTTACTGGAAAAAGTTACTTTAGTTGAAATCCTACTTGTGGTTTTATTTATATGTTGAATATATTCCTCTGTCATTTTTTACACTTTAGAAAGGTCAAAAAATATCCAAGAAACTTCTTACCATCACTGCTTCTAGATGATATTGATTTCACATCAATAGACTCTTTCCTCCTGTTCTTGTATCTGAATGAATGAGACTCTAAGGAGTTCACATTAGAGGGAGAGTGATTAGTTTTCAGCTTTCATGAGGTCAAATCAAAACTGTTTCTCCTCATTTACCAAAGAGAACATGATTTTATTTAAGCACAATTATGTGATTTAAGAATAAATCACTTTCTCTTAAAATTGAGACAAAATTATCAGTCATATTAGTTATATATATTAGTTATATATAAACATATATCTATATAATGATGTCCTTGCCTTATAGCACATTACTTTGGGCAATGAGTCTTATTATCAAGTGTCATTCACTTCCATTAATAAAATATGTTTTTTGAAAACAAACATCAAAATCTATGAAATTTGAGGGGGAGCGGGGTTATTTTGACCTGAAGAACAATACGTTTTAACTGTGTTGGGAGGGCTCTTATGGGCTCATTTGGGGGAAATAGTGAAATCCACAAATATTTTGAATTTGAGAAACTAATCTGAACAAATTTGGGACCTCTCTGAGAAGTCAGACCTCTGGATGGTCTTCTAAGTTCTCCTGAGGTTGTCATTTCATCAAATGCTGCGTACTGCAAATCAGAAGAAAAGTCAGGAAGCTTTATGTATCTAATAATTTCCAAAAACTAAACTTTCACTTTGTCCTGGTTTCCTGAAGGGGAAAAATCACTTAAAAACTCTGCATGCCCTTTACAAACTTAAAATTTAGCACTCAAAACGCGCTGTCACACTAAAGCAAGATCTACACAAATAGGGCTGCTGAGAGTTAAGGCATAAAATGTTGGGCCAGCAGAAGTGACTTCAGAAGCATGCATTTTCAAGAACATTTACTTCTTGTGGGAAGAGCCCATAAGCAAGGACAGAAACTCAACCATAGTGCAGAATTGCTCTTCCCTGTGCTAAGACAGGAGGTAGACATAATGGTTCTAGCAGGGAGACTACGTTTCCAGTAAGAGATAATAGTCCAAGAAAGAAAAAAATTATGTGATAATATTTCTTTTAGAATTTTCTAATGACAACAAAAATGGTTCAAGAGAGTCTAGTAATTAAGAGAACTTGCTCTAGAGTCAAGTCTCCAAAATTCACGTCTCCACTATGTTCTCTAGTGGCGTTGTCACCTGGGGAATGTCACCCAATTTCTGCTTCTCAGTCTCTACATCTGTTAAGTAGGGATAATGAAAGCATTTCACTTACAGGCTATGGTGAGATGTAAATGAGTTAATTCGTGGACAGCATTTAGACCAGTACCTGCTACTTAGCAAGTATATAGTGCCATTATTCATTACATCTGTTTGTTTGCTTATTTGTCTTCTTTTTAGGCACATTTGGGATGTTTCAGTTTTGTTCTATTTGTTTTCACTTCAGAATATGGTTTACTAGATTACGTTTTTAACCATTTTAGTGTTCTAAAAATCTCATGGAGTTAAAAAAGTTTAAATCAGTAATTTAATCTGAATTATATTTATGTAGTATGAAGTAAAAGGCAAAATTATTATAAGTTAAAGTGGACATGATAGCAATGGAACTTTGTCTTTAAATGAGCTAACATAAAATCCTAAACTACCCTATTGCTTAATTTGCATCTTCTAGATTCTGCTTAATAGTTTTCCTGACCTTGGATATGAGTGTCAGTATTTCTTTATAAGAGATCTACAGGAACTGATACTTTAAATGATAATCGTTAGAATCACATGGCATCTTCCAAATCCTGAGAAACTAATCGTAATTCCTAAGACGTTCATTTTTAGCCAACTTGATGTCTTAACTGTTATATTCATTCCTAACACATTTACCAAATAATGAATCTAACTTAAATATTTAATATCAAATTCAAAATTAAAAAAATATAAGAATTCCTCAAAACAATGTTTCTAAATAAGAACAAAAGTAGGGAATTTAGTTTCATGGTGGAGATCCTGGCTGCCTGGTTGAACTTTAAGTCATTAGAAATTATTCAAAGATGTATAATGCTTATTCTTCCTGATTTTAATTTCAGTTAAAATTAAGAGACTCTATAGCAACAGAAATTGTTAAAAGGTTAGAGAAATAGTTCTTCATTAAAGGCCATTTAAATGAAAGAATTTTTTATTAGTTCTCCAAACATATGCTGTGAATAACTTTTAAAACCAGAGAAAAGAAGGTTAAAGGAGATAGAAGTAGCTCTATACAATGGCAAAAGGGATATGGTGTCATCAACAAAATTATAACTATCACTTACGGAGTACTTACTGTGTGCCAGACATTGTGTTGTGTATCTCAGACACAATTATCTTATATAATCATTACAATTTTCAGAAGTATACAGTGTCATCCCTGTTTTGGTGATGGAGAAATTTATATTTGAAAGATTATATATGTAGCTCAAGGTCAAAGACATACTAAGTGGTGGGAACTAGGATTTCCAAGATGGGATCGTATCAGTTTATCAGTGTTCTGTATTCAGTGGGTGTCTTTTATGTACAAGGCAATGTTGCACAATGCTTATAATAGTTTTTGGCTACCAAAAGTTGATAAGTTAATTATGAGAATGGTTGGGTGGCAGGCAGGAGCGGGGAGGGGTGTGTGTGTGTGTGTGTGTGTGTGTGTGTGTGTGTGTGTGTGTTCATCCAGGATGCTGATAGCTAAATGCCAGGTACTGTTAGATATTATGTATATTTTTATCTTTTAATTTTTGAACAAGTTAGGGACTATTAATTAATTTAACAAATGAAGAAATGGAAATTTAGAGAGTTCAAATGAAATTTTTCTCATAGGCTAAAACAAGATCCACCCAAAGAGTACTGTAGAGCCTGACTTTATGCCTCAGTTTAGTGGCCGAGAAGTCACCAAGAGAGGAGAGAGAATGTGCTGTGTATGTGTAGGAACCAAAACTTTATTATATCTTTGGTGGCAAACTGACTTTTCCCTCTTATCATTAAAGACTTCTAGGCCTTTATAGTCATAGAAGTCAGCAAGGCTAGCCCCTCATTTTATGACTGAGGAAACCAAGGAAAAGATAGTATCTTGCCCAAAGTCTGTGGGTAGCTGAAATGGTGACACAGGGCTCCTGACTCCCAGGCCAGGTTCCAGCCACATTTTCATTATGGCTCCAAAGGGAGAAAGGGAAGACTGGCTGTGGTTGAATAACAATGTGTCTCCCTGGATTTGAGAGCAGCTGTCTATTCTGGATTTATTTGCTCCAAATGGTCTCTAGTCAGCAAAAGAAAACCAGGAAGGCATTTGATAGAAAATGTTGCCATGTATAATAAAGATTTAAGCAATTTTAAGGATTCTATTTTTCTTCTCTCTCCAACCTTCTGATACCAGCACTCCAGGTTCTGGGGTCAATCTAGACTTATTCAGAGAAATTCACAGAGTTGGCCCTGCAAATGCCTCCTGAATGTACAAGAAATCAAAGTGTTCTCACCTGTCTGAGAATTGTCTCCTGAATCACGATGAACCTTGTGAATCTAAAGTTGTTGAGAAGTTTGGTAAAATAAGAGAAAGATGTTGTAAATACGGTATTAGCTACATTTTAGACAAACAATTTCATTAGAAAGTTCTGAAGACTGAAGAAAAGAAGTTGCACAGGTAATGTAAACAGATGAAGACGTGCACCAAGTGGGCACACCACAAATGCTGGACGTGTTGAGACATTTTCAGAGCAGCTGAGCCAAGAGCAGAGCAGCACCCGACGGATGCGCATTCTAAGCAGAACATCTGAATCACCAGTCAGCTCTTCTCATCTTTACAGTCTGCAGACATGCAGAAAGCCAACGGGCTAAAACTAAATTTAAGATTTTACCTGTTTATATCTTAGACATGTTACACATTTTTTCTATACTATAAAAATGTCATCTGAACATATAAACCTAGGATTTTTTAAAACCTTTCTAAAAAGTTCTTCAAAATGCTCCTCAGTCATACATAGTCAACTTACAAAATGTTTCGATGTGATCTGAACTTCAGATGCAGTTCAGCACTCCGTTCTTTCTCAGTATTAATTTCTTTGTGCTAATGTCCAATTCATATGTCAAATGATAAAGTCATTAACATTAGAAATAAAAAATATGCTTTCTTTGGGATTCTTAGATGTCTTTTTTTTTTAACTAAGACACTTTACTGGGGTGCATCTAACTCTGTTATCATCATGCTTCTCTGCTGCAATATCCAGCTACTTCCAGCTGCTCAGACCATCAACTATTTGTAGCTACTCAATGTTAATATGAAAAACAAGAGAGATGAATGTATAGGGCTGTCTAAGAAAGAAGATTAGTATGGTTTAGCAATGCCAACTCTAACAACTAAAAGTTTCTATCAGAAATAGGTAAAAGTTTCAACTTGATTGAACTACAGAAAAATAATCATGCAAATCATATAAATTAAAATAAGGGCTTTCGATGACTTATTCTGCTCATTCCATTCCATATATGGCATAGCTAGTCTGTGTGAGATCATTGTCTTAATGTGATAAGGTCTGGAGTCTACCCAATAATTATGGAACCATTTCATTTTTCTGTGATCAACTATTTCTTGTTTTCTTCTTTGCAGATAAAGACAATTTGCTACAAAGCAACTACGCACAGTGTGAATTTCTGATCTGATATCAAATGAATACAACTTCCGCCAAATTGTTTTCTCTCTTTAGCCCTAGCTCAAAAACTTAAAGATGACCCTTAAAGTCTGGAAACTTACAGCTTATTTTTAGAAAAGGAAATCATAATTTTAAATATTTAATTCCCTAAACTACTATAACTACTATAGGAGAGAGAGAGAGAGGAGAAAGAGAGAGAAAGAAAGAAAGGGAGGAGAGAGAAAGAGAGAAAGAGAGAGGAGAGAGGGGGGGAGAGAGAGAGAGAATTCTCAGGGTCATTTGTTTGGCTCAAAATAATCATTAAATTATATTTTCTCTACACACTCAACGGAATGTCTAAAACAAAGAATTTATCAAGGATGCGCAATAAGAAATCTTATACACTGGTGAATGCAATATAAAATGCACCACCACTCAGAAAAAAGGTGTGGTAGGTAGTTTCTTAAAAATTAAACTTATACCTACTTTATGACCCAATTCCTCAATATTCAGTTTCACTCCTGAGTATTTACCCAAGATAAGCAGAAGCAAATATTCATGAAAATACTTGTCTAAGGCTGCTCGAAGGTGGCGCGCCCTTGGGAAGCAGTGGTTGGGTAAATTACCTCTGAAGGACGCAAGGCCACATACCCCTGGGTTTGAGTACTGGGTCTGTGGGGGGTGGAAACAACCAATACAGACAACTAAATGGAAAAAAATATTAAAATGCTTCCTCCTTCTCTCTCTTGAAAAAAAATGTTTAAAGGAGGTCAAAACTAGAACCAATCAGAAGTTCAACAAGAGAAATAAACTATGGTAGGTTAATGCAATGGAATACTGTCCATCAAAGAAAAGAAGGAAATCATTGAATCTTAAAACATGAGAAAAGCCAAATACAGAAGAAAACACAGTGCATGAAGCTCTACAACAGGCAAAACTAATTATGGTTACATAATGTGGGAGAGTGTTACCTATGGGGTGAGAAGGATGGGAAGAGTCAGGGACAGGTTGGGAAGCGACGTACGGAACTTTTGGCATGTAAAGTCTGATATCTTGATGTGATATGGGCTACAGAATATATGCATTTGCCAGGACTCAAGGAATGCTATACTTAAGATTTGTGCATTTCACTATTACTTTTCAGATATTAAGCTCTAATTAATAATAACATGGAAGTACCACAGGCTGATATGTACTGATGTTTACAATTTAGTTGGAAATCTATCAAAAAAGAATGACTGGATAAATAGAGGTATATAGATGATCAGGCAAAATGTTAATATAACTCATAGGTGGTGAGTACGTAAGCATTTACTTAAAATTTTTCTAACTTCTGCATGTTTGAACACTTCATAATAAAGTACTGGGAAAATTATATGTTAAACTGAGAATATGGATTGATGATGGAAGAGTCTATAAATATAAATAAGATGAAGAAAACTGAGAACAGCCTGAAATTCAGCGAGGTAAATAGCATGTCATGGTCCCTGGGATTCCCTACCAGTACTTGGACATGAAGATGTACCACTTCAAACCATAAGCACGGAACTGGAAAAAAAAATAGGTAACTACAACACTTCAAATAATTTTATTTACTGATAGGTTTTGTAAAATTGTGAAGTTACAAGTGAACCTAATTCCTGATATTCCTTATGGGAGAAAAACAATGAGAAATAAGTACGTGGAAATATTCCTTTTAATATGTTAAAATCAACCTTTTTAAAGGGAAAAATTGTGAGAATTTTAGTCATAAAAAGAGTCAAGGCCAGGGTCAGTACAACAGACAAGGAAAACCAATAAATAGTAGATACATCCTTCAATATTCATTCCAGAATAACCTTGGTAATCTGAATGGCATCTAGGAGAAATGCCTGAATCTGCTCTTGTCACTGATGAAAGACAAAGTCATCATGTCTCAAAATCTCTGGATATCAGGGTATGTGAGCTTGGGGTCATCCTTGATGCTTCCTTTTCTCTCATCCCCACGTCCAGTCCATCAAATCTTGTAAAATTCTCCTTCTAAACACCTCTGGGATCCCCAGCTGTACTTCTCTCCATCAGCAGAGCACAGGACACTGGCAGCTCTCCTCAGAACACTGCAATACCCTCCAAGACAATTCATTTTCAACTCTTCAACCAATGTAATCTTACAAAACTGTATAGTTAATCCTTTCGTTCTCCTGCTTAAAATTGCCATTTCCTACTGATCTTAGGGTCAACTCCACACGGCAGCTGAACTATGACGTGCTGCGGTGTGACAGACCTTGCGCCTTCTGCCCTGAGCTGTCAGTTTGCAGGCCATACTGACCTCCTGTCTGTTCCTCCAGCTGTATTCAAGAGAGTGATAAAAATAGCACATTTCATTTAAAAATGTTCATATCTATATGCAAATTTGCAATAAAATGAAGTGACTTGGAGATACCATTTGATTATCCAGCAGAGGCTGGCTTTGATGGAGGACAATGCTGATCAAAGTTTTCAAACTCAAGGTTACACTATTTGGCTTATTTTACATTTCCCTTCCCCAGATATTATTTAAAAAAGAAACACCTGGTTAAGAAATCTGGCTATTCCTTTTAATAATCAGTGTAGCTTACAAGGATGACTTGCTAAGTAATCTTTTATGATTGAACATTCTTGATCAACAACTTCACATCAAAGTGGAAAGTTTTCATGTATGTGACAAGACTGTGGTGATGAAGTGGAGTCTGAATGCCAGATGAAGAGATTCGATAACAGGAAATGAGTCATTTGGGACCCTCCATTTACATGGCATGAAAACGACAGAATTTCTTTGATCATCTTTCTTTACTGAGAACACTTTGATTAGTATTTCCTTAGATGGTAAAAGGATTTGATGTACAGATCAAAGATCTTCTCTGTCTGTTCTATTTTCAAAAGTCACCTGCAGATACATTTGTCAAAATTCCTGCCCAAACACAACAGACCAACATAACACTAAATGGTGCTCCCCCCAAACTGGGACATTCTGGATCCTGGCCCTCAGTGATCACCTTCACATAGCTCTAGAGCTACGGACAAGCTGGTGCTTGTTTTCATGTGTTCTGGAACAAGTCTGGGCTCTCTGCGGTGGTGCCAAACAGGAGAAACTGCATGGATGCTGATCCTGATGTTTGGTGTCAGGTCTCTTCACTTCAGTAAACGTCATATTGACTAGACTCTGTATAATATCTCTCCTCTTTCACCCTATAGCAATTTAAAATGTTATTTACATCAAAGAAATGTGCATTGATTTGATATCAGTGAAAACGTAGGTGAGTTTTTTTTTAAGATTATAGGAGATTAAAACAAACAAACAAAAATCCCCAAAGCTGTTTTTCCCCTGAGTAATCTTCTGTGTGCCAGACAAACACAGGTTTACCCTGCTCTGCCATTAAATATTTTCTTAAAAAAGTGCAAGCCTCCCTCTTCTGTGCAATGCCAGATCTAGCGTGCTCCAGGATCACTGCTCTCTTTGGCCCAGTATTCAGCACTTATTCTCACTGTGTAGCCCAGAGATAATCATTTTGGAACTCTTACATCACAAAAAAACACTATGATGCAAATTACCATTCAGGCTTAAATGTTTAAAAAATTTTTTTCTTCTCCAGTTTCTTTTAAATACCTGCAATTTAAGAACCACTTTGCTTCATACCTGGAAAATACTGTGTTTTTGTTTGTTTATTTTAAGGAAAGGCACAGGCAAGAATGAAGATAAGTAGGCAGGCAGGCAGAGGAGAAGATGCATTTTATTTAGTTGCTCACACTGGCTGTTTTCTCCCCAGACCAGGGACTCAAACCCAGGTGTATAAGGCTCGCTCCCTTGGAGGCGACTGACCCAACCACTGCTCCACCAGGGCGTGCTTCAGGGCAGGGATCAGAATTCCTTCAAGGACTTGTTAAAACAGCTTGCGGGGCCCAGCTCCAGTTTCTGGTTCACTAGGTTTGGGTGGGTGGGGTGAGAATTTGGATGTCGGGAAGCTGGGAGGTGAGGTGGTAGTAACCAGCGAGGCCTCCTCCCAAGAGTGCTCTGCATCAACAGAATCAGCAACACCCGGCCTGCCCACCTCCGACTCTGACTTACTGCATCAGAATCAGCATTTTAACACTTACTCTCCAAGTGATGTGATTACACATTACAGTTTGAGAAACACTGACTGAAGTGGAAGGATCAGAGGCTTGCCACAGATTTCTGTCATCTCCACTTCTGGCTATGTGAGCCTGGGAACTTAGGGACTTCGCTGAGTCTCAGTTTCCTTTAGGTAAATGGGATCCAATGACTATTTTTTAGGATGGAAGAGGATCGAATGAAATGATTAGAAGTGAAAAATGTCTGGCGCAGTAGCTCTCTTGCTGGTCTTTATCACCTGGAGAGTTTGTGAAATCACACTGCTGGACTCCACCCCCGTAATTTCAGCCGGTCCTGTTTTGGGCTGAGAATTTTCATTTCTAACAAGTTCCCATGAGAAGGGGCTGCTGATCCTGTCCTAACTGAAAACCACTGGCCTAGCACAGTGGGTGCCCAGGTAATGTTGGTTTCCTCTGTCTTCTCTTTCACAGGTGCATAGTCTGTTGAGACTGGATTCAGTGGTGTTTATATCACTTGACATTTCAGAACTGATTGCAATTTAAAGAAGCATTTCCTTCAAAGCATAGTGAGCATCAGCAGTCTGTTCCATTGAGCACTTTACACACAAGCGGCTTCTCATTTTTATGTTCTCATTCCTCTACCTGTGTCCTCTCACAGCTTAGTGAGAAAGAGAAACACAGACAGCTTCAGAAAGAAATTTAATTTTGCTTAAAGTTTCTTGTTCTTAAAGAACTGTCAGTGACTGATGGCACGTTCCCTAAACACTTTTCTGTGTCAATTCATCTGCCTGCTAGATTTCGCTAACAGAAAGAGGGACTAGCAAAGATCTACCATTTCCCACTCCTGTTATACTACCACTCAGTGTCGTTAAACTAAGGACACCAGGACACTGGGGCTTCATTTGCATTCATATTAGCATAAGACAGAAGCAATCAGCAGGACCCGCGCCTCACGTATCAGGCCCTTGGAAAGCTAAGCAGAGGCAGGGACAACACACAGGAAAAGTTAGTAATACTGAGATAACAGAAGAGTAAAACAGCTTTATTACTGTGTGTCCTATGGTTCTGAAAATGCTGTGCATTAAAATCTGTTTACATTTTTGTGAACAATCGTATCCAGGAGAAAAAGTATCTCATCTTGTAATTCAACTCCAGATATATTTATTGGGCTGTGTTACAAGGACAGGACCTAGTCCCTGCCCTCAAGGGGACTAAAACAAGTACTGTCACAATGATGTACTCAGTCAGTAAGCGTGTGCTGCACACATCTTGTGTGCCAGGCGCTGGCCCTGTGACAGAACAAAAGCTGCTCTCAGAGATGGTTCAGAAGTGCCAAAGACTGCATTCCCCCAAAATACAGGATGCCAAGGAGGTAAGAGGGAAGTTTAGGGCAGACTTGACACCAAACAACCCTGAATCCTATATTCAGGTTATCTTTCCTATTTTTCCCCTAAACCTACTGACTGCAGACAGGAAGGAGAAAGCTTCAGGCTGGTGCTGGTGTGTCTGCAGCACACACTGCTCTCCAAGGAGAGGCGGCTCCATTGCAGGGCATTCGGCCAACAGCAGTGGCTGTCGACTTGAATAACATGTGAGATTGTCCCCTCCCCATATCAATATTTACTGCTATCTTCTAGTACGGTTCGTGATACCACCATTTTATAATAATGATAATTATGATGACAGGAAGTTTTGACAGTGACTCCTAAGGAACAGGTGCCTGCACGCAGAAACACTCAAGGCCCAGGAGTGACTGGAGCCTGGGAACAGTCAGCCAGGTGCCCATCCTCAAACCCCACCCCCATGGCCTGGCTCCCAGGGAGGGGAGTCAGGCCTGGCCAGAGGATCAGGGCTCATCACGGACTGGACTGAGAAGCATGGGTCGGAGGGCACTGGATGTGGACAGGCAGGGAACAGCAAACATTCTTTGTGACACCGCCTTAATCACCTTCAACTCTGGCATCGATTGGCCTGGATGGAGGATACAGCTGGACCTGGGTTTAGCGACAGAGGCTAGTGAACTCTCACACCATATGGAACAGGTAAAACAAAATTGGGCTGAGCGGTAGGCGGGGCAGAAGTCTAGAGTCCCTCGTACTTTGCACCGACCTTCTGAGGAAGCTGCCTGCAAACTTCCCTTAACAGAGTGAAAACTCCCCAATTTTAGAGATGAGACATGTGCTACTGGGCCAGGGCGACATTGCCAGGGGGCAGCGCTGCATCCGCTGGAGCAGGCCAGTCCCCTCCTGTGCTTCCTGTCCTCCGGGTCCACGCCCAACCCAGTGTCTGACACAGTTCCCAGCAGCTGATCACTCTGACTTCTCAGCAGTGCCCTCTGCACAGCCCTGCGCCACCTGTGTCTCCCGCTCCCTGGGCCACTCCAGTCATTCTGGTCCTAGGCTCCCAGTCTGAGGGCCGATGCCTCCCATTAAGACATGCTAGTAAATGACACCATCATTCTGGTCTGCAAATGCTCCCTTAGAAATGGAGAGGGGGAATAAAACAATACTCCTTTGCCCTGAAAAAGGGTAACAGAGAAGGCAGTGCAGTACAAGCGCGAGGGGCTGTTCAGATCATTTTATCTGGAAACGGTTAGTCAATCACAGGTCTCCTCAGCGGCCACATCAGAGGCAACAGCACAGCCTCTAGATCATTATGGACATGGAGCCATTTCCACTCCTGGGAAGGAAGCTGCTCTGACCCCTCAGCACGGTTTCACAAGAACAAGGCAGTTGAACAAGAATTAGAGAGCCTAGAGTCGAGGGGTATGTGGGACTGTCTGGTTTAGTCAGAAGCTGACAGCAATGAACTGGAAAGAGGCTGAAGGACGAGACAAGGGTGTCTACTGCCTTCTTGTCAATCGTCACTGCTCGAAAATGGTTAATATTTGGGGGGATATTAGAGAAATGTTTCTCTTAATTTCATTAAAATGTGTTTAAGGCAAAAATCAATACTGAATGGGGATTTATAATGTACATAGATGTAATATATATGGAAACTATAAAAGATAGAGGAAGAGTGGTAAAGAGACCTGAGAGTTGCAAGGTTTTTGTTTCAAATGAATCAGTACAATATTAATTCAAGTGGAATGTGTAAAGTTAAGGATGTATATGATAATCTACAGAATAACCATTACGAATGCAAAGATCGTTATGCCCTGGTGGTCTAGTGAATAAGGTCATTGGACATAGTCCACATACATCCCAGAGACCCAGGTGTGAGATCCCAGGATGGGGAGGACAACAAAGATGAACGATTAAATAAATGCTTCTTCCTCTTCTCTCTTCCTGCCTGCATTTTTCCTTTAAAAACAAGTGGTCAGCAAAAAGCCAATAGATAAATTAAACAAGACCTGTACAAAGGAACACAGAAATAAAAATAGAGGGACAAACAAAACACAAGTGATAAATTAGCAGACCTAAGTCCAATGATATCAATAATTATATTAAATACTAACAGATTAAATATTCCGATTAGGACAGATTGTCAGAAGTGGTTAAAAAAAAAAAAAAATCAAAACCCAACTATATACTGTTTAAAAATGAATTATAGATAGATTATAGGCCAAAATATAAAGGACAAAAGCACAAAGCCTTTAGGGGAAATATCTGTGATTTGGGAGAGTCAAAGTTTTCTTAGGCAGGTCATAGAAAGAACCACAAAATATTGATAAATTGAATTTTACCAAGTTAAAAACTCCTATTATCAAAACCACCACAAAGGAAGTAAAAATCAAAAGAGAAGAAATTTTTATCTGACAATAGATTAATGTCTAGCATATACTAAGAATTTGTACAACCTAATAATAAAAACAACACAATTAAAATGGCAAAAGAGCTGGAGTTGCTTTACAAAAACTGACAAAAGAGCAGGGCCAGGGGTTGATGAAAAAGTACTCAACATCATTAGTCATCAGAGAAGTGCAAATGAAAACCACACAACTAAAAGAAGGATAAAATTATAAAGTCTGGCAACATCATATCAAGACTGTATGACAACTGGACCTCCATGCATTGCTTTTGTAAATATCAAATGCAACCTATTTTGAGAAAAGGACTGACTTGGTGAGTCTAATCCTAGATATTTTCCCATGGGAAATGAGACTAGATATTTACCTACATACATATACACATATACACAAACACACATATTTATAAAAAGGCTTATAAAGAATGTTCACAGCAGCTTTGCTCACAAGTGCCCAAAATTAACCAACCCAGGTGTCCATCAACAGGAGATAAATTGTGGTCTAGTCATATGATGAAATACTACTCAGCAATAAAAATTAAAAAGGGAACATCAACCCCTGGTCCTGCCCTGCTGTAGCCTGGAATCCTCAAGAAGCCTCAAGCACTGCAAACCCACAGATGACTGACCCGTCCCTCACCTGCTGCAGCCAGAAACAGTGTCCGCCAAGCCTCAGGTACCCAAGACCCATGTCCTCAGGGCCTAAACCAATGTACACTAGGCCTCCAGTCTCACAGACCCATGGGTCATCAACCCCCTGCCCTGCCCTGTCTCAGCCTGGAACCGGGCCATGCTAGGCCTCAGGATGGGTAGATTTCCATGCTGCCTCATCCCAGACTCAGATCTAAAACAAATAACTGGGGTGCTAGAGAGCTGTGGTCAGTGAGTTCATCCTCTCAACTCTGGCAACAGGATGCTGCCCGCTACCTCAGAGTGCCGCTGACTGCACAGGGATGGCCTGGCCCCCGGCTGAAGCGTTGCAGAAAGGAAACCCCTGCCCCCACCATCAAGGAGAAGTCAGGTTTCTGTGCATAGTGCACACGCCTTGACAGACTGTCGACTTCCCTGCACTGGAGCTGTGAAGCCTGCAAATACCACCCGAAACAGCAGCAGTGGCTGACAATAGAGGGCATTCTAGAAAGCAGAACCAGTCCCACCACCACTGAAGTCAAGGGGTCGACAACTGCCACATCATCATACATAAATCTGAAGTAAAAGAAAATAAATCCACAGAGCTAAATCAAGGCAGAGAAAAAAGTCATGCCAAAATCTAAGCCACAAAAAAAAAAATCATAAATAGTCCAAAAAGGGGAAGATATAAGGAGCTCAGCAGTGAAGCCCTTTATTGATATTGATTGTGACAGCTAAAGAGTTTAAAATAATAGTTACTAAAAAGATGAATGAGATGTAGGAGGTATATACAACTACCCAAAGGAAATTGGAAGATCTCAGAAAAGAAGTGACAGATCAAAGGGAATACTTCACTGAAGAGAAACAGAAGACAATCTGAGAGAAACACTAAATGGCCTCAACCTTGAAGAGATCTTTAGGGAAAAAACAGCTATGGCAAAAGAAGCCAAATTAAAACTAAGCAATTGCAACTACATCAAACTGAAGTACTTCTGCACAGCCAAAGAAACCACCACTAAAACAAAAGGACAACCCAGGTTGCTGGAGAAGACATTCACACAGCATAAATCATACAAGAGCGTCGTCTCCAAAATATATAAAGAGCTCACAAGTGAGTCACTCAAAAAATGCAGAAGAACTGAACAGACACCTATTTAAAGAAGATACACAGATGGCCTGAAAACATCTGAAAAAATGTTCTACATCACTATCAGACAATTAGAAATAAGATTGGACATTCTCAGATCAGTGAGAATGGCATCAAAGTACTGTCTACTTGAATTCATAAAACTGAAATAGAATGCGTCCTGTTCCTTTTAGGCAGCTCATCAAGTACCTTTCCAGTGAGTAACTTGTAGGTAGGTCTCTGGTAACTGAAGCATAAATAATTTCAGATAACCTCAGTCTGAATTTCTTAGTCAACCACCTCATATTGCGTAAGGGTCCTTAAAGTCAAGGTGGACAAGACACCGAAAGCTGCTTGGGATGATGCAGAGTGGGAACCAGCTGACCCTGTGCTTGACTTTGTGACACAATCAGCAAATGCAGTGGGGGCACCGAAAAGACAGAAAGTCACTGTGAAGGGGGCCTTCAGCAGGAGGAAATGGACTCCTCAATCTGACTCTATGTAGCCAGAATTAAAAAGGGGCACTCAAAGCTAAGCCTTCTAGAATGGAGGCTGCACAGGAAAAATACACACGCAAAGGACAGGGACCAAGTGCAGGAACTTTGAGTCACCTAGACAGACCTTACTGGTAGTAGGAAAGTAATGAATGCTTTTAACATGGAAATAAATGATCTGAGTGACATTTTGGGAAGATGACTGGTCGGGGGGCAAAGATGGATTGAAAATGGAGTAGCAGCTTTAACTCAGTGATTTGAGGAAAGTGAAGATTCTTCTGGAAAAAGGAGAGAGACGGATCTAAAAGACCAAATATGGAATTATCTGATTTATAAATGCCCTTGCCAATGCCCTTACCAAAAATAGGATTCTAAGGTTCACAACTTCTCCAGATACTCAAATGGTTTTGATACTTGAGAAACCCTATTTTCCCCTGGGAAATATTAGACACCAAGTCCACACCAGCCTCACTGGCCCCCACCCATGAGTTGGAGCCAACAATCACACGCCGGGGGAGCCAGTTTCTGAGTGACAACAGTGTGGGCTGTCTGTGCAGAGATGATTCATTGGGGTCTGCGAATAAGGGTTGTTAGAACCTTAGGAAAACATGTAAAAATTCCCAGGCTCCCAGCTGGCATTTCTAGACTCAAAAGATGAGGTGGGATGGGCCAGCAAGATGAGCTGGGAGGTGAGCTCCAGGCCAGAGACCAGTTCCACAAGAGAGGGGAAGCCCTTGCATGGCCCAGCGCACAAGGCACCCTCTCTGCTCTGCACCACTGACCCGAAAGGTTCAGGCTGCTGCCACAAGGTAAAGCAAATGCTGGCTCACTGCAGGCAGTGAGTGAGGAAGAAATACATTCTGAACAAAAAAGTAAGTTTCGTTTTTTTCCGCTTTCTTCCCCCACACCCTCCTTTTTATATGAAGACATTTGCTTTCTTGGGAAACCACAGTTTTAACATTCCCTCTTCTTTGTAAGTTTACAAGAAGCAGTCAGCATTGTTGAAAGGAATTCTGAAAGATCTTTTTCCCTAGCAGTTTTCCCTCCAGCTCCAGCAGAAGCCCAGCAGCCAGGATCCCCTCGGCCACCCTCTGTGTCTGCTCTGAAAGGCCTGCTCCGGGCCTGAGTCCACATCATCCATGGCTCAGGTGCCCGAGTGGACGTCTGCACGGAAGAGGCCTCGCTGGCTTCCAGCTACGAGTGCGGCCTAGAACCTAGATGCCTCCAACAGTTTCGATGAGTTATTTTAAAGATGCTGCATTTTATGCCACTCTAAAATTCGAGTCCAGAAAACTCTGTAGCCACTGCTCAAGCAATTCCAAGTGCTAATTTATTTATTAAAGATAAGGCACCTCGAGCAGATGCCTGCCCAGCCCGTGATGACCTGCCAGTCACCGTAATGCTGCTGCAGCCCAGGCAGACCACTGCTCCCCAGAGGCTGCATTTCTGTACTTCCATTTTGATGAGTCCCCAAGCTCAGATGACCCTGTGAGGAGGAACGATCTGCCCTCTAATAGCTCCGAAGCAAAAAGCTGCTCCCGCCTCAGCCAGCCATACAGCTCACGGTCCTGGGCAGCAGTCCCCGATGGCTCAGGCCCACCCTGCAGCAGGGGAGGGGAACACTGACCTTCACCAGGGACAGTGTGCTCCCGGGACCTAACGCGACGTGACTGGCCCTGCTACACGCAACACTGTGCTCTGTGGCTAGTGGGGGCGGCCCGTTCACTACTTCACCTGGAGGCCCAGACCAAGTGAAACACAGCCTTGGCCTTTTAACTCCGTGGAGCCGCAAGAATAGCAATTTCTCGAAAATGATGTTGCTTTTTAAATTGAAGTCCTCATGTCCTGGAGGGAGTTGGGTAAAATTTTCAATTTTAAATGGAAACAAAACTCAATAAATCTCCTCTGCACCATGACTTTCTTGACCAGATCTCCCAGCCATGAAACATTAATGTGGAAGAGAAAAGGGAAAAAAAATTGTCAAAAAGATAATGGGCAATAGGACTCGGGAAGGAGACCGTGGAATTCATTTTTGTTGCATGTCTCTCAAATCACACTGTAATTAAAGTCAGATATACTCCCATACCTGGAACAGCCCAGGGGGAGCAACAATAGGGCACAACTCGCTGACCATTAGGGGTACAACCCATGTGCCATCTCTGTGCTGGCTGCCTGCTGACGCGCCAGGCAGGGTCCCATCCTTACTGCACTCACAGAGCCATTAGATGAGGAACGGTTTGGCCATCAGCCTTCTCTTGAGCCGGTCGGTGCCTGTTGTGTATGCCGGTGCTGGAACACAGAGTCTCTGCTCTGCTCCGGGCTCCCTGGTCCAAACAGCTGGTAGACAAGCATCCACGGGAATTAATACTGCTGCCCCAAACCCACAGACTCCCTCCGCTGGACACGAACATGAGGAGGGAGAGAGAGGCACAGAGAGGGAGAGAGAGGGAGAGAGAGGGAGAGAGAGGGAG